>CANNZV010000860.1:0-208683 GCA_947561585.1 Caprella mutica | reverse complement strand
GTGCAGCCATCTAATTAAGAGGTACTACAGTTTCCATCGTATTATTTTATTTATTTAATGTAAGATAGTACCTAGGTAACTGATATCATTTGGCATCAATTTTTTTTTTAAGAAAACTGTAGAAACTCTTATCAGAAAAATATTAAGGAAAACAAAAAACATGCTTGCAAAATTATTCATGTTTTAGTTAGCTCGAAATATTATGGTACCTGTCTGTCTGATTTTCTACTGATTCTTAAGATAAGAAGAAAAAGAATTTAAAATTTGTGGCAAATTATACCTATAGGTATAATATATATATAGGTAGTATCTAGTAGGTACTATATTGCAGAAAGTATCTTATACTGCTCACTCTAATCTAAAAGGCCACCATTGTCTTGATATAGGCCACCATAATATTAGATGTGGGTACTACCTATGTAAAAGTTTAGTAATTTTACGGGGAGTACAATGTTGAGGGGAGGGTGGGGTGGATTACTTTGAGTTTTAGTATAAGTACATATGTATAGTTGTTCACACAGTTTCGACTCTCAGACAAACAGTAATGCTCTGGCATCCATTGAGGGAGGATGTATGATGTTATCATGTTGCCACCACCGCCATACTAGATACGATTGTTCTCAGATTTCCCACCGACAAAAGGTCTTAGCAGTTATCTTGAAACAAATATTCCACCGACTTTGGTGGAATATTAGGCCCATCAACCTCAAAATTCCACCGACAAGTCGGTGGAATTTACCACTAAATACAGACTGGGACGCATATGGCCAGTTCAACACTCTGGCCACTCTGGAAAAAGTTGTCTTTTCTGATGGATTAATCTCTCTGTTGGGAGTTTAGCAAACCTTAAAATACAGTAATAACCAAGTAATAAAGCATGTCCAAACTCGCAATTTTAATGACGAATTTGTGACAATTATTTTGAGCCCTTCAATTGCAAATGGCGAGTTTTATCTATTTTTCTCCTATGCTACAATGTTATTTTGGAGAGAATTTATGAAAATTTGATCATTTTGGAGAGGATTTGTTGAATTTTGGAGAGAGCTGGAGAGACAAATGGCGAGTTTATGAGACATACTATTTTACTTGGGCTAAACTCCAACAGAGTAATTAATCCATCAGAAAAGACCACTTTTTCCAGCCAGTCTGCAGAATATGGAACATTTTTCCAAGATTCTCTGCGGGAGTTTTTGATTGAATTTTAGAAATTTGAGATCTCTGCGGTAGATCTTGAATTAATTCCTATGTTACCATTAATTTAGCTGCGGGAGATTCTGAATCTGCTACTGAGAGTCAGAGAGTAACTTTCTCTCTAATTAAAATTTCTGCGGGAGAAGAGGGTTCAAGAGACCCATGTTTCAAAGTATGGACAAAGTCGCCAGTATATTGGCGACTTTTGAGGGGTTAAACAAGTTGGAAAACCTGTAAATAACAAGTAAATCACTCATAAAATAGTCTCGAGAGATGCACATGCATCAGACATGAAGCATGAAGATATTTTCAAGTATAAAATCTTCTCTAGGAAGTCAATTTTCTCCCTCAAAGTATATTAAATGTGGCGACCTGGATCCATTTTCTCACTAAACTGGCGACTTTCCTGCCACACTTTGAAACATGGGAAGAGACGCATTCTGCAGACTGGTTTTCCAGAGTGGCGGCGGCCCAATTGGTCCCATGGATGATGGGACAACTCCAGTCTGCAGAAACTGGTTAAGTGCCAGTTTGTATTTGGTGCACTGAACTCCTCTTGACTTTTTCAAAAATCTGAGAAATAGCTGCCAACATTTTTCATCAATTTGTCTAGTCCTCCAACATTTTTCCAGTTTCTCCTCCAAAAATTAATGGTAATGTAGTAATTAATAGCTAAATATCCTCTGACATTGCAGGAATTTTTTTATTTGATAATTTGAGAAATTAAATATCTCCTGATATATCATTTGAATTTACCCAGTCTGCAGAACATGGGACATTTTTAACATTTTCTGTGCGAACAATCCTTAATTTTCTCCTATATTTACATATATTTTACTGAGAACAGAAGCCAAAGCCCAAAATAAAGAATTTCTTAGAGAACACTTTACCAGTTCCTGCAGTCTGGGAATCTACCACCAAATACAATCTGGGTAAAGTGTTCATAATCGTATAGATCCCATATTGTGTTCGTAGCAAAAATAATGTAAATATAGGAATTAATTCAAAATTGTTTGGAGATAATCCAGTCTGCAGAGCATGCACAATTAGTCTCCAGATATTTAATTTTTGGCGCAATTTGTCTACAATTCAGGAGATTAATTTCAAAACCTCCAGTTGCCGGATAAACTTCACAACTTCATGCATCTTTTGCAGACTGGGAGAGAATATCTCCAATCTCCCCAGTCTGTATTTCATAGTAAATTCCACCAACTTGTCGGTGGAATTTTTCTCCATTGAAAATAATATTCTGGCTAAGTCGATGGATTTATAGCTATTTATTCCTATGTTACCATTAATTTTCAGTGGAAAAATGGGTAAAATGATGGTGGTTCAGCAAAATTAGTGGATTTTTTCAGCTTTTTCAAAAAGTCAGTGGAATTTTGTGCACCAAGGTCCAAATACAGACTCCCATATTCTGCAGACTGGGGACAACTAAATGAAAGGAGACACGAATGTCCACCTGGTCGCTAAAGGGTTAAGAAAGTGTCTCCCAAGATCTTACAAAGACCATGTTTCAGAGGCTGGATAATTGTAAGCCAAAATTTCGCAAAAATTCTGATCCAAGCCAATTTGGCTCATTTTTTGAAGATTTCTAGCCAATTATTAATTAATTCATAATTTTAAGGCAATTAGACATATCTGAGTTTTGACCATTAGAAATGATAACATAGCGGTTCACACTCAAGAGTGCCACTCCAACTACCAAGATCTCACCCCAGGCTCCACTCACCAACCTGTAGTTGTCTGGGTTAACTCACCGAAACACACCAAGCGAATAAGAGAGCAAAGAAGTTCCTGCAGGAGCAAATTGTGATAATTATGGTTATGAACCAGTGTGTAAAGTACAGCAGGATTTGTGGATTAATCCTGCACCCAAGTCCTATTCAATTCCTATGTTCCACTGTTATTTGCTGAGCTCAAATCCCAATTTCAGCAAAAGATCCTGGGTTTGAGGAGACCTTCTTTTCAGACTGGGTTATGAATGCAAGCAAACAATCAAATAATTACCACAGATGTGATCAGCATAGTGTTGTATAGTGTTTTAATTCTACTTGTAATTAAATTAACAGAAATTAAAGTCAGAGAGTAACTCTCTCAAATTAAAATCTTTGCAGGGCAAGAGCCAAGAGACACATTATGCAGAGTGGCAATATAGTGGCGACTTTGTCCATACTTTAAACTTTGAAAAATGGCAAACTGGATGATATCCAGTCTGTATTTCATGGTAAATTCCTCCACATGTCTGTGGAATTTTCCCCCCTGTTCCCCTTTGAAAATAATTCAGATAATAATATCCAAATCTGTCACCAAGATTTTATTTTGAGGACAATTGTCTCTAAAAAGATTTTCAAATCTGTCTCCAAAATAACCAGAATTCTGCAAAATGTCTCCAATAAATACATGTAAACATGATTTTGTGAACCAAATACAGACTGGAGTAAATCCTAGATATGGATAGAAGTCAAAGCAGCCCATTTGCGAAATACGACGCCTTTGAAATACAAAAATTTGATCAGACTCCTTTATCTTATATTATATTTTGGTGTTTGTAAAGAGATGGCTGTCACGAAACACGACTCCCTTGAATTTTTGAAATACAATAGTTTGATACAAGTCCTCCAATGGAATACAATAATTTGATGTGACTCCCTGATCTTAAAATATTCTGACATGTAATAAAGAGAAGTGAAAAAATGTAGTTTATTCTAAATCATAGTTTTGATTATATATATAAATTTTTTATCCTAACCTAACCCCAGGTAATAAAGAATGTCTACACTCTCCATTTTAATGGCAAGTTTCTGAAAGTTATTTTGATCCCTTGAATTGCAAATGGCGAGAAATATCTATTTCTGCTATGCTATAATGTTATTTTGGAGAGAATTTATGATAATTTGATCATTTTGGAGTGAAATTTGGTGATTTTGGAGAGTGCTGGAGAGATAAATGGAGAGTTTATGATCCATCTATTTAACTTGGACCTAACCAGGCTATTATCCATGTTTTAAAGCATGGACAGAGATGCCAATATATTGGTGATTTTTGAGGGGTTAAATAAATTTAAAAACCATTATATAACAGGTAAATCACTCTTAAAATATTCTCAAGAGGTACACATATATCAGACATGAAGCATGAGGATATTTTCAAATGTGAAATCTTTAATAAGAAGTCAAATTTTTTCTTTATTAAAGTATCTTAAATGTGGTGACCTGGATCCATTTTCTCACTAAACTGGCAACTTTCCTGCCACACTTTGAAACATGGGCAATTATCCTATGATATTTTGCAAGGAGTTGTGTTTCACAACTGGGGGTTTAAAGGCAGTCTTTTAAATTCATCAATCTGACTCCTCGCATGGTAATTAAATCATATATCTTCAGTATTCCTATGGGGAGAAGTTCAGGGGAATCTTTTTTTATGACAGCTATATAGAGACTATGTTAACTTGAACCAATCTGACTCCTCTTAATTTACATTCAAGTATTGGTAATGAAATCCTTTGAATTCATTAACAATTAGAATAAATATAAAATTACAAATTTTTGGATCATAGTTACGGCAATCTATGCCATTTAACTATGAATTTAAATATATTGCTACCAAATGTTGGTTGTTACCGAATAAAGGCTAATCTACACCATAGCTCCGATCACGCTCCAGTCACAGTCCGGTCTCATCCTTGTGAATTCACTTCTCTCGCTCCAGTCCCTTCCGTATCATCTTATTTTCCAGTGATTATCATTGCACTTATTGATGGAACAGGATGAGAGAAAACAAACAAAAAAAAAGATATTTTGAGTTCATCCTATGGTCTACTCGTTGTATCCTAATCTAATAGATGACAAAACTCAATATTTCGGTTATCTTCCAATGACTATTGGAACTTTTGAAAAAATCTGTCTAGAATTGAAATGATTTGAAAAAAAGGAACATTCCACACTGAAAAATAACTGCTCCTAGAGAAAGACTGGTTGTATATCTTAAGCTTCTAAGTTAAGAAATATGTATAATATTCAAGAAAAAACACTAAAATAATAAAACTGGGCTCTAAAGTTTACACCGGCAACGCTCTGCTCACGGTCCAGTCAAAATATCTTCTGATTGGATCGTGAGCAGAGCGTGACCTGACTGGCACTGCCAGTGTGAATGCTTTATGTGAAATGCATTAAAGAATATTGGACCGGAGCGTGACCAGAGCGATGGTGTGAATCAGCCCTCATCTCCAAAATATCACATTTTAATATCGAGGATTAGTATATAATTTTTATAATTGGAAGGAGTTTTATTTCATGACGGCCATCATTAAAAACACACAAAAATTCTTATTTTCCATTGAAGAGGGTCTTATTTTGCAAGAGGGCTGTCAAAACATCTGAGAACATTGTAGACTAGTAAGACTACCCAGTCTGTTGTACCTAACTTCTGGAGTTACAAATGTTCTAAGAGGCATTTCATTTTGTTATCCCTAAAATTAATATGGAACATTTTCTAAAAACTCTCTGAGACAGAGACGAATCAGAGTCCAATTTTATAAATTTGAGATCTTGTGATCTGGGTCTGAGGGAGATCTTGAATTAATTCCTATATTACCATTAATTAGCTAAAGGATATTTTGAATTCTGTAGATAATCCAGTCTTAAAAGTATAATAGGATTTGAGGATTAATTCTCTGCCCAAGTCTTATTTAATTCCTATATTCCCATGTTATTTGCTGTGCCCAAATACAAATTTTTTCTGTAAAAAAAATCTTGTGGTCTGAAGAGACCTTCTATTCAGACTGGTAGATAATGGTCAAATTCCATTCTGAGATGGTCTCCACAATCCAGGATTTCTTACAAAAATTGGGATTTGGCAGGTGCAGCAAATAACATGGGAGCATAGGAATTAATTAGGACTTGGGCCCAGGATTAATCCTCAAATCCTGTTGTACTATTCATAGTGGGTCAAATTCTATTATTCTGTTACAATTTGATGATCTCTGGTAACTAAGGTCCAAGAGTGGAAAAGTCAAACTCTAAACAGTTGCTAATTAATGCTGATAACTGCAGAGTTTCCTAATGGTTACTACAGCTTTGAGCTTAAAGTCTGGCAGCTTAATTAACTTATTAAGGGCTCATCTCGCATTTCAGAACTTATTTATTTGTGGACTGGTGTCCGATTATTCTGAAATTTGCATAGCATTTGTAATTTTGGAAAATAAAAACATAGTTGTTAGCCAGTGTGTATTTGGTGAAAAAACAACACTGACTTTATCAAAAAACTGAAAAAAATCCACCAACAATTCCCAATAATTTAGCTGATCTACCAAAATTAATGGTAACATAGTAATAAATAGCTAAAAATCCACAAACTTTTCCAGAATATTATTTAAATTTAATTTCAAACTTCAAAGAAGGAAAAATTCCAACGATATGTACCTAGGTGAAATTTACCATGAAATACAGTCTGGGTTGTTAGCATAGTTTTTTGGATTTTGTCAATAGTTATTGAGAAAATGAAGATTTAAAATTCATTAATTTCAAAAGAATTGAAGTCTGAGGATACATACTTAAGCTATAAAAAAATCCCTATTTCACATCCTTAATTGACCATGTTTCAAAGTGTGGCATGAAATTTGTCAGTTTATTTAGTAAATTGATCCAGGTTAGGCCTGAGGTTGCCACATTTAAGATACATTGGAGGAGACATTCGACTTCCTATATCCTAGTATATATTTTACACTTTAGAACATACTTATCTCCTAGTTCCAGAGAAGGTCCTAGAAGTTGACAAAATAACCCAGTCTGAAAAGTATAGCAGGATTTGAGGATTAATCCTGCACCCAAGTCCTAAGTAATTCATATGCTCTCATGTTATTTGCCGTGCCCAAATCCCAATTTCTGTAAAAAAAATATCCTGGGTCTGTTACTGTCTGTTGAGACATTCTTTTCAGACTGAAAAATAACTAACAGACATTTCTATTGTCAGCAAAATAAGATATTTCTATGTAGTCATCACATTGAAATAAAGCTCTCTTTAAATTCTAATTGGTAGTCATCACATCAAAAAAGTTTGATGATTCATTATTTATAATGCAAAATGGAATATTTAATTCAGTTAGCCACCTACCAATATTTGGATATCATACCTTAACCTACCTAATTAGTATTTAATTTTTATTATATACTCTTTTTATGTGACCAAAAATGCGGAAACTTCCGATTACTCGGAACTTACCCTATCGTCCCCATACACTTAGCACTGAAGCATCCTCGAAACAAAGTATGGTCCATAGTAACAAACATATATATTACACTACTAGCATAATGAGAAATTTTGTAATGCATGCAATGCAGCAATATTAAATTTGCAATGGCACTTTAAAGACTCCTAAACGAAAACTGATACGTTCACGAACCACACTGTCCACACTTCACGCCAAGTTAAACCAATAGGTTTGTTTAGCAGATCATTTTAGGCATTCATACAACAGCTGTTTTGACCATCTAGTTTTTTACATTTAACTAACATAACTTTTCTTATTAACTTCCAAATTTCTAATTTTCCTTTACAGACTCCACAATGACTGGTGAAAGCAACAAAACACTCTATGTTGGCAACCTTGCTCCTTCTGTCACTGAGGATTTGGTCAGAATTCTCTTCAATCAGCTGGGTGAGGTTATAACCTGTAAAATGTTTCAAGAAGCTAACTCAGATCCCTATTGTTTTGTAGAGTATAGTGACCGTGTACAGGCCGTAAATGCCATCACCATGATGAATGATAAGTTTCTGAACAATCGTAAAATGAGGGTTGACTGGGCTACTGGTCAGACTAACAAGACAAAGACTGCTAAGGTTGACACCAGTAAACATTTCCATGTTTATGTTGGTGAACTTAGTCCTGAAATTGATGAGGAAGCATTGAGAGATGCATTCAAACCTTTTGGGGACATTTCTGATTGCAAAGTTGTCAAAGACCCACAAACATTCAAATCTCGTGGTTATGGTTTTGTGGTGTTTGTTAAGAAATATGATGCTGAGGTGTCAATACAGAATATGAATGGTCAGTGGTTAGGAAGAAAAATGATCAAAGCTCGTTGGGCGACCAGGAAATTGTCCACAACTTCAACTCCAGAAGCGAAAACAAATGAAGCTAACAATCTGGACTATGATGATGTCTACAGTCAAACTACTGGTACTAACACAACAGTATTTTGTGGTGGGCTGAAACAAGATGTCATGGAAGAAACCTTGCAGGAATCATTTGAACCATTTGGGACAATAGACAAGATAAAAATATTCAAAGAGAAAGGTTTTGCATTTATCAAGTACACCTGCAAGGAACATGCTTGCCAAGCAATCGTTGCTATGCATAACTCTATCATCAATGGTCAAACAATCAGATGCTCCTGGGGAAAGGATACTGGTCCTGAAGGAAACCCTTCACTACCATCTGCAGGCTCTCCCTCTTTATTGGAACATGCTACTGTGGTAGGCTCTCCCATACCTGTGTCAGCTGCTCTGGCTGGCACTGGTGGGCAGGCTGTTGTTGTCAACTCAGCTGTTGCTGCAGCATATGCCAATGCAGTGTCTGGGGGAGTTCCCCTTGGTATGCAGCAGATGGCAGCAGCTGCAACAGGTTCTCCAATCATAGGAGGTCAGATAAGTCCTTACACTGGACAGGTTGTACACAGTCAACAGGGTCTTGCTTCACCTGCTGGTATCTTGCCTCATGGAACTCATATGGCTCACTCTGGCCAGCCTATCAGCTACCTCCAGTATTACTCTCAGCAAGCTGCAGCTGCGGCAGTTGCTGCTCAGCAACAACAGCAGCAGCAGATTCAACAGCAGCAAATGTTAGCTATGGCTGTGAATGGTGGCAGTCATGGCTCAGTGTCACCAATGGCCTATTATTCTGCTGGTGGAGTACCCTCCCCTTACCTTCCCCAGTACTACAGTGCAGCTGGTGCTCAGGCCTATCAGCAAGTACAACCGGCTGCCCCTCCTGGCTACATGTGGATGTATCCGTCCTCTGTGCTTCCTCAATGATAACGATATCATTACCCTCTCGTCCCTACCTGAGTATCAGGAAGATTCTTTTTATTTATTCAGTAACAATTCTACGGAATTGTAATCTTGTAAAACGGAAATAATTAATTTACACTTTTTTGTTTGTTACTTAGTTTTTTTATATTTTAATTCTCATTACAAAGAAATCATTACTTATTTTGTTTAGCTCATTTATTTATTTTTCTATTAATTGAGCTTTTTCAAAGTCCAAAATTTAGTCTTATCTGTTAAAAATATTCACTGACAGATTCTCTTGTTTTAAAGTATCTAATTATAATGAGTTGTACACAGTATAATGGAAATAAAGATTAACAATTTAAATTTGGCTCAAGGCCAGCAACGAACTTTTTTACTATTAGATTATTGTTATATCAGAGACTAAGTGGAACTATTATTTATTTAGCAAGTCTATGTGAATGATCACATGATGTGTATGATGGAGGAACTGAAGGTACTGATAGCTTCTTGAAACCATTCTGAAGTATTGATTGCTCTTAAGGATGGAAACTTGGGAAGTTAAAGGAAATTATTTGCATTATTATAAACTTAAAATCTTATTTGCCTGAGACTCAATTTTTATTTTATTTAAATCTGATTCATATAAACAAACTTTTAAATAATTCTGTTATCAATTCTTGATAAGTTGAATGGTTATTCTTGTTATTTGTGCATTATATTACACTGTTTATCAATATTCAGTTAGAGGTTTAAAGGAGCTGCTCAGAAAGTAAAGACAGTAAATCCTCCTCCATCACGCATGTCATTGACTATTTTATTTATTTGAGATGGTTAGTTTTAGAAAGTTGTTAGAGTGAACAATTGAGAGGCATGAAATGTTGCTTTGTTGTTGCTAACTGAAGTCATCATAACATTAGGATACGTTGTAGTACAATTATTAGCTAGATCTATTTTAATGTTGATTAGTCATCAATTTTTTTAATTAATTTTTGATGATATAGTAAGTAAGTATAATGTAATAAGTAAGAATGTTAAGTTATGAAATTGTGTTAATTATGATTAGGCAGTTAGTGTTAGAATGAATTAGAATAGTTAGGAATATTGGAAGTTACAATGAACACTTACAGTCAATTAACCATCTAGTATTAACTAAATTTCATTAGTTAATACTGCTGATAACTAATTTCTTCATTTTGATATTTACAAGTGACAAGCACCAAAAATTACATAATTTTTGATGTATGGTTCAAGTACATTCTTTTAGTTATAATTTCAGTGCATCATCTAAAACATTAGCTTCAAATACAACATCAACATAGCATGTACTGATAGTGAAGAATTTCTCTATATTCTCTTTAAGGAATAATTTGGTTAACTTGCTAAAAAAAAATCTTGTTATTGAAAATGTTACCTGCCTTCAAATTGGTTACAATTATAGACCATTTTTGATGTAATTCCTCAACTCTCCAAAATGACCATTGTTTAGAAGATATCAATAACTATTTTCATAATCTATGTTACTAGATGAATCCAGACATATTCAAAGCAATATTAATATTAGCCTTAAGCTTAGCAAATAGTTGTCTAGCTCCTAGTGAATATTGTTAGTGATTCTCTTGAACCACTTTCTAGAGCTGAAATGGACATATAACTCTAGTTGACTGTTGTTGGGATGAGTTGTTTCCAGATGAAATATGAAGGGCATTCTTGCTGTCTAGTGTAAGAAAAGCACTGACTTTTGATGTTGAAATGATAACTACATTGATTTATAGCTTTAAATTGGTGAACATTATTGAATAATGATAAGTAAAAGATGACTTGGTACTTCTTTGTTATCCAAGTCCCTCGCATTTATTCCCATATTGACTAAAGGTTAACAGTTTCATTGTTATGGCTCTATAATTTTCTACCATGTTAGCTAAGTACTTACCCCATTCTAATGAAAGGAAAACTCTCATTCACCATTTTATGTAATGAATTTAGTCAGTAATAAAATAATATAGAAATATTCTTATAAACCATTATTCAATACATTTGGATATTTTTCATTCTAGGTAATGTTTTATTTTCAATGTTTAGATCTGATATTAAATGAAATAATTTTTTATTTTTTCACATAATGAGTCTTTTCATCTTCCTAACATTTCTTACTTGCTACATGTCTTTAAGAAGTAAACTGGCTGATCTATCGCTCTCTGTTTCAGGTCCTTGAGATTATTAAAGGTAGAAAAGGCTGCCGCCAGGTCAGTTTGCCTTCACTTTTCCATATTGTTGTTTATTACATTACAATAATTATACTACTTCGCTGCTGCTGCTGAATAATGGTTTGATTCTTGTTACCAGTTGTCATTTTTGAGTCTCACTGTAGCCTATCTAACTGTTCCTCTCACTCTTCTAAACATTTTATGCACTCCTATGTCAGGCTATGATTAAAACACAGTCACATGTGAAGAACTATCATCTCTCAGCTGTAATTTGACCAATCTCCTTTTTGTTATTTAGTTAACAGTTAGGTTCTGATATTTATCCTGTGACCATGATTTAGCAATGGTAGATAAAAAGTAGCTGTATCATTCACCCTCTGTTATCTTATCAATATCCTTTGTATCACTGATACTTGGGAGTAATATGTGTATCAGTGATACTTCATAACATGCAGCATCAGTTCTATTTTGGCTGAATTATCATTCAAAATATACTATGCTGATAAGGAGAGTTGGTCTTTTTCACTGAAGATGTGAGAGGTCACATTGGGTCTGTGTGTTTTGATTGTGCCTGTCCTATACTCTTACATGTCTCTCTGTGTTACCAGGAATGAGGTCTTAAAGCATGCTCTCATGTTCATCTCCTATTCACATACAGTTAAGCAGAAGTGTTCTATTTCATTGAAAACAGAATCTTAAAATTTGAGTTAAAAAATCAGCTTCATTAGATTGATTCACTTTGAATTAATTCTATCATTTTTGTTGCATTCAATCTATTGATTTATAATTTAAATAATTTAATTGTCATATTGAAAATATGCAAATATTTGATACTACAATTTCTCTTATAGACATCCTTTTTTTGTACTAGAAATTTGAACACCCAACTTATTTCTGTGTGTTGATAATTGGTTTATTCTATTTTAGTCTTGTTTAGTTAGCATAGTTCATATGAGTGTAAAATTGTCAATATTATCTCTTATGATTTCTCTTCTATAGCAAAGGTTTATTCAATGGAAGTTCTTGATCATGCATCAATTTCTGATTTCCTGGTAACCAAACAAAGAGTGATACAGTCCAATATTTTCCCTGCGTGATAAATTTCCTCCTTGTGAATTTATCATTTCATGTTCATCAATTATTTTTCTTTTCGGATCTCAATTTTGAATAAATTGTAGCTTCTCCAAATTCTAGATTTTTCATTCCAAACAATCTTCTAAATTTCACCAATTCATAAATTTAGCTCTCTCACTCCAAATGACAAATTGTAAGTATGTATTTTGTTTTTTTAATTTGTTCTCAATCCTATCTTGAGAATAATTTTGCACTTTGCATACTTGCACAGACTATCAAATGTTAAATCTTGATGATCAATATTAACATTTTTATTAAAAACAATTTTGGGAGTGGCATGACAGTTTTTTAGTAAATTTTCCAAACCAAATTAACTGATCTAGACTTCACAGCTTTTTGTTCCTCTTTTTGGAATTTCAGCAGGTTTGACTCTTCCATTTAACATTGAATCGATTTACAGCAAAAATTGAAGTTGAAAGCATGTTTGGCTGATTATGAGGAATCTTTTCGCTCGTTGGTTTGCCTTATTTAATAATTTTTTGCAGCTAACGATTGGTGGTGTCTACTTACTGGTTAGAATTTGCTGAGCGTCAACTCACTAATTTTTTCTAATCATTCCTCAAATTGATTTTCTAGTCATAGTTTATCTTCATAAATTACAGATTGAATCAAATGTAGTCATTAATGATTGTGTGATTTAAAGATCAATGAATATTTACAACAAAAGCAACTAGCTTTTCTGTAATTATTTTAGTGTGATGATGAATCACTCCAGAAAATGAGCAGCACCTCTTAACGTCAGCAATGGTTGGTGTATCATTTTCTGTGTAGAAGGTATGCCAGGTCTTTGTTTTGGGGGCTGCAGGGACTAAGGTAAGGACATTATTTCATCTGTTCTCTAGTTTGTCTTTCTGTTCTTGAGGTATCAATTTTCTACTCTTAAGTAGAGAGAAACAGAGGTATGTGGTTACCAGTTTACTTCTTATTGTTGATTTTATGTGCCCTTGCTTCTACACCCTTTCTGATTAACATATATCTGATTATCATTTACCTTAGAATCTTCTTCATTGAGGTTTTACCTAACAACTTCTTCTTTACATGTAAGCTCTCCACCCTGGAAAATTTTGTGAAAAAATATTATTTGATTAATAATAGATTTGATGCACTACTAATTTTCTAATCTTGCCTCTCCTTTGATAGTTTGCTTCTAACAAGTATTTTGCAACAAACTTTCCAGAGTGGCATGTTGTGGCAATTTTTCTTGTGTGATATTATTATCTGAACTGCAAACTCCTGTTATTTTCATGTAATTTAAATATCAATTTTGTGTATGGAATTTAATGGAAATTTATGTTAAATATTGATTTTCAGCCATTGAGTACATGTTAAAACATTGTTCAATAAAATTCAAAATGGAATCTGTTTTTATGAAATATATCCTGAAATTTCACATTATGTAAATTTTATCTAAAAATCTCATAGAAATTTTATAAGTACCAATATCTTTTATTGATAATTATATAAAGATGGTAGGTAGAAGTAGTTCAATTATGCAAACTGACACTGTACCTAATCTTGATCATGAAGGATTGTGGTAGCTACCATCTAATATCTTTCACCATTAACTGAGCATGGCAGACTGCTGCAGAGTCTTTGCTGGTTGGTTTGGAATGTATTGTAGTTCTTATGGAAAAATGATACATATTTCTGCAAACTAATGTCAAAAGCTGAACCTGCAGTAATGTAACTGCCTTTAGGGATCATTTTGAAGTAATTTGCACCAGCATTGATTATGTAGGGTTACAGATGTTGGAGAATTGAACGAACAGTCCAAAAATTCATAGAAAGCAAGAAAATGAATTTCCACCATGTCAGGCTCATAACAAGGTTCTTAACAAGTGAAGTCTCATGACTTATTCTGATGCCTCTATCAAAATGAATAACAACTCTAGGTATTTTGAAATCACAGGCTGAGTTTTTTGTCCATTGAACACCTTTCTTATCCCCTAATAATCCAATTGGCTCTTGCTTAAGATCCTCTGTTGTACTTTGTTCCATCATTTGTCTCCCATTTTAGTACTTTGGTCTGGATATGACCAGCATGCTGAAAAATGTGTACCTGTAGACTGTAGTTATGGTGTTGTATTTTGTTCAAAGGGTGATTGGTTCCTTCTCCAAATTGTGTCTGATAGTTTCTCAAACTAATTTTGAGTCTAGAGGTATGGTTTGAGATGCTCTTATTTTTGGCCTGTAGAAAAAGTTTCCTTGTATGCAAACTATATCTGTCTAGTTTCACATTTTAAGGTAATTGTATTGGGAGGTTTGGTTATTTCTCTGCATGATTTGCACATCAAACAATAGCTACCTTAGTAGCTGGTGTTTTTCAAAGGTAGAGAATTACTGTTTTAGTTATGGCTAAGGTACAATTTCTGAGGGTTTTCTCAAAATGCTCAGCTGTCAAGTAATCATAAGAATGTATCTGTTTGAGAGATGGTGGTTCTTACCAATTGGAAATTACACAGTATAATCTTTCTGATTTTAATTGTTGCTTGCATAGCTTCTCTACAATAGCTCTTTTGATATTATGAATGTATTGGCACAATGTTGCTACAAACACTTTATTATTGAAGAGAAGTTGGCTATTATTTTGCAATTACAACATTAAGTTGCCGTTTGTGTCTTGTCTACCAGAAGATAAAAAATGTTGTAGGAAGTCACTAAAAATATTGAGGAAGTATAAGTGAGAGTTTATAATTAGTAATTATAATGTATTTTGTAATTGTTTGAAGAAACCAAAAATTATTCAGCTAGCTGGAGCTAATCTATTTTATAAAAGTTCAGTTCTATTTCACTGGACAGCAAAAATATTTTTTTAAATGCTGAAGGCAATTCCAGAAATTATTACTGTACTTAAAATGTGAATCTCCAGACAATAGAAATAGGGTAATAATCATAGCTTTCATAAGTTTGATTGTGAACAAACACCCTGTATTGAGCCTGACAACTTGGTTATAGTAATGTGTGTGATTGGACAACTTCAAAATAATGATTGATGTTTACTAGTTAAAAATTAATCTAGTGCTAATAGATCATATGTTTAACTATTTGAACTGTGTCTAAATATTGTGTCATACCAAGCTATGCAGATTTCAAAGTTACGGATTTTAACCTAAACCCTCCATGAAAAACTCTTGGATGACTTCATGAGTTTTTAGGGGCATTTGCACTCCCCGGGGTCAACTTAGCAAAGGATGGTTCACTAGGAACATCAGCTCTAATGAAACTACTGCTAACAACTAATTATTTCTCATCTTTAGTTAAAATTTAATGCATTGATTGGCCTTTTAAATCCTTTTCAGATACTCTAAAGTAGTTTAAATAATTTAGAATATAATCAAATTATGTACTTAAGAGTTCTGTTACTTACAGCTATCACCTAACTATTGAAAATATCTTCAAATTACTATACTCTGAACAAGTAAGAGGTCATTCTTTCTTCTGATCACTGATTAGTTTAGATTATTTTATAGATTACCATATTGAAATGCTTTATCATTAAATGAAGAAAATGGTGGAGTAAAAATTAATTTGAAACTATTTAGCTATATATTACCTTGCAACAAAGTTAAGTTGCTATATTTACATCCAGCACAACTGTTGAATTAATTTAATGTCAAAAATGATAACAACTGTAAGTACATAAAGTTCAATGGGAGTATTTAAATATTTCAAAGTGTTGTTGCTGATCAATTTCAGTTTGTTTTAATGCTATGTACAATTTTGGGCAATAAAGGTATAATTATACTCCTGAGTTTTAGAGTGGACTTGTAGGCTTCATTTACTATCACCTCTTCATTTTCCTCTTCCATATGCAAGTGTAGTGATCAGTAGCTACTTTTGTACTCGTTTGTCATATTCCCTTGCGTAAATGAATGTTTTCACGATGTAGCTTATTGCATCCATGAACATTGGTTTGTGACCTCTTTGGTTGAGTCTCTTTCCTATCTGATTATTTCTTCAGCAAAATCTCTCATTTGTTGTCCTCTTGACATCAGCAATTCAACTTTAAGTTGAGGAGTGTACTTCAAAGTTCACACCTCTAGTTATCTAAATCGAAGTAACTGAGTGAGAGTGTGAAGGTTCTTGTGTTTTTATCCTATGACCTAACTAGGACTAGATTGAAATGCATGTTGCTAATTAATAACTAAATTCTCAATGGTATTTATTTTTTTAATTAGGTCTTTTTTTGTAATTTAAAAATATTGACTAGCTATGAGATGGAGGAAGAGGGTCCTCTCAACCCACCAGAAAAGTTTTCCAATGCACCCCTGCAAATGTTAAGCAAAGATGTTCATCAGTGGACTGTGGAAGAAGTTGGTGATTGGATGAGAACTGTTCACAGCAACAAACCCAATGGAATTAGTTCTGTGAACACAGCAGGAGAATTCATTGAAAATTTAAGGAGAAATGATATTAATGGAGAAGCATTGGTCGCTCTAACTGAAAAGAACTTGAAGGAAGATCTGTATTTATGTGTATGTATCCCTCACAGTAAGTTTGTTGATATAGTTTCCATGGAGCTTAGCCTTACATTCTGTTGTTATTCTTAGCCTCTTGGTGAAGTGAAGAGGGTGATGCAAGCTATCAGGAGACTAGTCAACAACTGTAATAAAGCAGAGGACATTCACCCTTGCTTCTTCAACAACTCCTCACAGTCTTCTTCTCCTCACCACTCTCCAATCACTCACCATCACCACTACTACAAGTCTGTCAAGAACCTCCATGATTTAGATGCCTACTCCCCTTTGGCTGATGAGAAGTGTGGTGGTAGAGACACTGCTAAGAGCTCCTTCTCACACTCAGGCTCTCAGAACTCTCACAGAAAAGAAAAGAGAAGGTCTGGCAGGTGAGTTGCATTAGGGTTAAAATGATAAGCATTTTCAGGATTGATTTAGAATGTTGTAATGTGCTTAGATTTTAATTCTACTATTAAAATGCATTTTAAGTAGCTAGCTATAGTTTTATACTTTGCCTATTTGCTAGGATAGCTACATGCTAGATACTACTT
Organism: Caprella mutica; assembly: GCA_947561585.1. Taxonomy (NCBI): domain Eukaryota; kingdom Metazoa; phylum Arthropoda; class Malacostraca; order Amphipoda; family Caprellidae; genus Caprella; species Caprella mutica. The sequence continues at coordinate 191,133 of CANNZV010000860.1, read as the reverse complement.
GATTTTTGGATTTTTTTCCCCAGCATTTAGAATATAGTCAGTTGAAACATAGAACTTGAAGTAACAGCTCTGAAATTTCTTAATTTTTTGCTATTATACTATTTGTGTTCCATCCACAATATGAAATTTTCACCCAAAAAAATGTAATGTAGCTATAGAATTGATACATGCTTCATAATTAATAAAGTGAAGTCGCTAAATTTCAACCTTACTGAAGATAAATTAAGACTTTCAGCTGCCTATGGACTTTACCCTTACTTCATTATTGAAATTTATTACTTCTCTATCCTATTTACCATCACTTTGACATTATGATAACTAATGCAGATTGCTTAAATTTAATCAAGTTATTACCACCAGATTTCTTGAATTACATTCACCCAGTCTGAAGCTAAGCATATGTGCTTTAAAATCTACCTACTAAATCAGTCAGAGTTAGAGGTTCAGCTTGTCAAATGTAGTGACTTGTTCCATGGGTATTGTTTGATCTTTTTTCTCAACCATTGCAACATATACTTACCTCATGCTATTTCCATTTAGATCATTACATTTTGGCTATAAGTTTCAATATAGATAAAAAATTAAGAACGTCAAGTAGCTAAAGTTATTATTTCTCATTTCTTAATACTGTAAAATAGATTTCATTAATTAGATGTACGTTAATCATTTCAGACGGTATTATTCATCAGACTCTGACAATGAAGACTCTGACGTCCCAATGACACAAGATGACATAACAGATGGTGAGCTGCTGACAGACCAGCGTACAAAGAGAAGACTCAGAGGCAGCACTAGCCTCCACAAACAGTACACCTTTGGCAAACGCACCCCTGGTAACATGAGCAATGGCAGAGCTAGCACCAAACTGCAGCCAGAGTACCTGAAGACTGCAATCTCATGCTTCTACATGTTCATGTCAACCTGGGTCACAGCCATTGTCATGGTGTTCGTGCATGACAGAGTGCCTGACAGGGTGAGTGGTGAGCAGAGTGTGCCTGACAGGGTGAGTGGTGAGCAGAGTGTGCCTGACAGGGTGAGTGGTGAGCAGAGTGTGCCTGACTGGGTGAGTGGTGAGCAGGGTGTGCCTGACTGGGTGAGTGGTGAGCAGGGTGTGCCTGACTGGGTGAGTGGTGAGCAGGGTGTGCCTGACTGGGTGAGTGGTGAGCAGGGTGTGCCTGACTGGGTGAGTGGTGAGCAGGGTGTGCCTGACTGGGTGAGTGGTGAGCAGGGTGTGCCTGACTGGGTGAGTGGTGAGCAGGGTGTGCCTGACTGGGTGAGTGGTGAGCAGGGTGTGCCTGACTGGGTGAGTGGTGAGCAGGGTGTGCCTGACTGGGTGAGTGGTGAGCAGGGTGTGCCTGACTGGGTGAGTGGTGAGCAGGGTGTGCCTGACTGGGTGAGTGGTGAGCAGGGTGTGCCTGACTGGGTGAGTGGTGAGCAGGGTGTGCCTGACTGGGTGAGTGGTGAGCAGGGTGTGCCTGACTGGGTGAGTGGTGAGCAGGGTGTGCCTGACTGGGTGAGTGGTGAGCAGGGTGTGCCTGACTGGGTGAGTGGTGAGCAGGGTGTGCCTGACTGGGTGAGTGGTGAGCAGGGTGTGCCTGACTGGGTGAGTGGTGAGCAGGGTGTGCCTGACTGGGTGAGTGGTGAGCAGGGTGTGCCTGGCTGGGTGAGTGGTGAGCAGAGTGTGCCTGACTGGGCGAGTGGTGAGCAGAGTGTGCCTGACTGGGCGAGTGGTGAGCAGAGTGTGCCTGACTGGGCGAGTGGTGAGCAGAGTGTGCCTGACTGGGCGAGTGGTGAGCAGAGTGTGCCTGACTGGGCGAGTGGTGAGCAGAGTGTGACAGAATGGGTCTTACTTCCTTCTTTTCTCTCAGGACCGTCACCCCCCTCTGCCTGACATTTTCCTGGACAATGTGCCCCACATTCCCTGGGCGTTTCAACTGTGTGAGGTCACCATTCTCATCATGACTGCCACTCTTGCTGTTATTCTCAGTCTGCACAAACACAGGTGACTACCTCCAGTAGAATGCTAAGGAGAAAAACTAGGGTAATTGGCTAGGTCAGTTTCACATCTTTGGTTATATAAAAAACGATATAATAATTTGTTAATCTTAGTTGGTATCCATGATATCTGCACAGTCCTATCTATCAATTCTACAAAGCCGGGTTTGCAGAATTGATAGATAGGACTGTGCAGGTATCATGGATACCAAGTACAATAAAAATTGAATATTCATTATTTACTATATCGTTTTTTCTTATGACCAAAGATGTGGAAATAAAATAAACTGACCCTATATTTTCATTCTTGCCTAATTTTTTTACTATTAGTCTTGATTGGCACAGCTATTCATTGTTGACACTTTATAAATTATCGGTAGTGTATTTAATTTTGCATTATATATTCCTTTGAGGTATTTCTAAAAGGTCCCTGTGAATATTTTTTCTTTTCATTGATTCTTTATCCAAGAGTTAGCACTCTGCTTTGACAGCTTTTCTCTCTCCATATCAGGTGCATCATTTTGAGGAGGTTTGCCGCTCTTTCTGGCACAGTGTTTCTGCTGCGCTGTGCCACCATGTTCATCACCAGCCTCTCGGTACCTGGGGACCATCTCCAGTGCTCCCCTAGGGTGAGCAACCTACTCCACAATTCCTTCATAAGAGGAATAGCAAGCATAGGACTATAGCTAATGATTGCAAAACTGTTTTATATTCATTATACAGTGTAATAGTATTACTATTAATTTAGGAGATAGGTGAGAAGTATCCATTTTTTTATTAAAATGGGTTTTTGGACAGTGTGCTTTCCAATGCCAAAATTTATTACTAATTGTAATGCTTGTAGATATTTTAAAATTGATCTGGGAAGTAGCTACACGACGAAAATTTATAAGATTTGAAAATATTAGGATATCAGAACACTATTAGAGAAATTAGCATTGTATAATGACTCATTTGTCAGATAGTACAGTGGGGTGCAATTTTTATCATTTTAGACATCTAGCAGTATTCACTTTAATATGTTCTACATGTGTTTCCATCAGGAGCAAAAGAGCATTTGGAACCAAATAGAGCAGGCGTGGATCATTTGGCAAGGTGGGGGCCTGAGCATCAAGGGGGTGAGGACCTGTGGTGACTACATGTTCAGTGGTCACACCACGGCACTCACCATGCTTAACTTCTTCATCACTGAGTGTGAGTACATCTCACTGTTAGTCATCTTCAACTATCTTCAATGACTAGTGCTGAAAAGTATTAGTTATTTGTTAGTTCAAATACAATCAAAATATTTTGCTGTAAAAGGAACGGAACAGCTTTCAAATTTAGATTTAGAAGGTAGCTACACCAAATAATTTCGAATCTTCAGGTTGTTGCAAATAGCTAGTTATTAAACTAGTGAATATTTATTTTCAGTAAGTAAACAAACAAACTTTATTCAGAAAAAAAATGTAAAATAAACATGAATACACATTTATATATGAAAAATTACAAAGTTAAAAATATCAAAGAAAATAAATTTCTGAAGTCCGTCTAGGTACCTTGAATAGGTATTATACACACACCTATACATACACACTCACCTAAATACATTAACTACACGAATAAAATTTACACACATACACATAGCTAAACTTACATGTAACTACCTACTCTCATATAATATCACAGGTACAAACTATATATTAGAATACAGCCATTTCTTTAATTTCCACTTAAATTCACCCACACAATGTGTATTTCTTTGTTCGTGAGGTAATTCATTCCACTTTTTTATTGCTTTAAATAAGAATTGTTCCTGAGTAACTGCTTTTCTTACATTTGGTAACAAGATATTGTCATTGCTTCTAAATCTAGTTTGATTGGAATGAGAAGGGATTAGAGAGATTATTTTTGCATGAAAATATGGACTAAAGTCGTCGATTTGCATATATTTGTGGAATTGGATCAAAATGGCATTTACATACAAGTCTTGAAATGAGAGAGGCTGCCGTATGTCGGACGGTAAGTCTGAGAGCAACTTAAGGGCTCGGTTTTGTAGTCTGACTAGTTTGGTTCTACTTGTCACACCGCAGCCTCCCCATACACTCATACCACAAGACAAAATAGATTGGAACATGGAGAAATAGATTTGCCTAAGTATCAATGCAGGAACAAAAACTGAAAGTCTCCTCATTATACGAACAACAGAAGATAATCTCCTAGAAATTGAAAGAACATTACTCTTGTATTTCAACCTATCATCTAACAAAATACCTAAAAAAAATGCATCTTTGACCCTATTGATTATCTCATCATTAATGCAAACGGTAACTGGTATATGATTCACATTAGCATGGGTAAATAGCATGAATGAGGTTTTGCTTACATTTAATGATAATCTATTTGTTCTCAGCCACATACTAACCTTCTCCAGTTCAATGTTTACCTCCCGACACAAGTAACTGGCTACTTATTGAATGCATTGTTGAACTATAAAATGAGACCATTTTTCGCTTATTGAGTGTAATTTATTATAGCTACACTGCTTTTATGGTGCTAGTTATCAGTTGTTACAATGACTATTCCTTCTGTAGCATTAAATTCATTTTATCTTTCAGATACTCCTCGTCGTATGTATTTCGTTCATATCAGTTCCTGGGTGCTGAACATGTTTGGTGTTTTCTTTGTTCTTGCCGCACACGAGCACTACTCCATAGACGTGTTCATTGCGTTCTACATCACCTCCCGCATGTTCCTCTACTACCACTCCCTCGCCAACAACCGCGCCCTGCACCAACGGGACTCCTTCAGAACCAAGATATGGTTCCCCATGTTCGGCTACTTTGAAGCTAATATTTACGGCATCGTGCCAAACGAGTACAGCAACCTGTTCAGCGTGAAGAACTTGTCCTGGGCCTTCTACACCCTGGCCACCACGCCCTGGCTCTTCATACTAGGCAAGGTGAAGCTAACACTAGTGGCTCTGAGTGGAGTCACCAGTCGCCAGGACATCTCTGCGGGTCTATTACCCCCTACAGACGGGGGACAGACTGACTCAACAGAGAGCAAGGACTCTGTAGAGGCTACAAATGACTCTGCTTCTGTGAGTCACAATCCAGAGTCATGGAGCAGTCTCAATGATGGGCCAGTGAATGAGTCAATGAATGAACAATCGAGTCAAAGTGAACTTAGAAAAAGACTCAATATCTCTGAAGCTACTAAAAGGGACTCTAATTCTTTGAATGAAACACAAACATCCAGTCTGTAACCATTACCAGTAGGTTGCTTGGAGAAGCTTTTGAATAGCTGGGAGAAGCTTTTGAATAGCTGGGAGAAGCTTTTGAATAGCTGGGAGAAGCTTTTCTTCAATCATTTAGTTTCTTCAGGGTGCATTATAATCCAAAGAATAGCTACCATTCTCTGTTAATAGAATTCCAAACTTACCTGACAATTCATGCAATCGAAAAAAGTTTTCCTGTACACTGTAAAGATAATTTTAATATAATTAACACTTATGGTACCTAGAATATTCTTGATTATCACAAGGTACCTAAGAGAACGAAATACAGTCGCATTGTTTAATGTTTGTTGGGTTTTCAGTGTTTGTGTTGCAGCACTAGAGCAATAATTTAATTCATAGGTTGAATGCTTTAAGAGGTAGCTAACTCAAATCATTATTTCCGCACAACTTTCATTTTTAGGTGTATTGGGCTTTATTATTTTCTTGGAATACAATTTCAGTGCTAGCACTAGTCCTTTATGCAATTAAAGGACTATTCTTTATTTACATGGTGCTGACTTTGTGAGGTTGTTTAGTTAGTTAAAGTGCGGCTAAACTAATGCTGTTATTGAGGCATCTTGATAATGATCTACTCCGTGAAAATACACAGTTAAGAAAAGAATACTTGCAAATATTATCAGACAATTTGTTGCATTGTTCCCACCCTTATTACCTCTACTTTAAAGGCTCCTTAGAGTTATACTTACTGCAGTTCATCTCATAATTATAGCTAATATTGCAGTTAGTTATAGTCAAATAATATCCCCCCACAAAATGCCCATTACTGCAGATGTATTCCAGTACTACTAGTGACAATAAGAAGCCACTTACTATCTCTCTACTGAGAAATGTGAATCCTTTCTATTGATGATTTAGCGCATAATACAACCTTTGCTCAAATCTCTACTGTATAGCTTTTGTAGCATCTAAGATATTCTGTGGGTACAGAGAGTGGTAATGACACCCCAAAGGAGGTTTACGTACTTCTGGGCATTCTTGAACTCAATATTGTGCTGTGTGATCACTTTTCTATATATTTTATGGTTATTTATAAACACACTTCGATTAAGGGACTATATTTTGTTCTAATTATTTCACAATTCGCACCTCCTTGTTTTAGCCACTATTTACATCAGCTGTGTTTACTTTTACCTCTTAATGCTAAATAGTTCATTTAGTTAGTGTGTGCCTAACAGTTAGGTAGCTCTTCAATTCAATAAATCTTGACAATAATAATTAGAATGGATGGGCTTAATTTCTAATAATTTATTGAACTGTTTCTTAGGGAAATCAATAATTTAACTAGCATTTTTATGATAGGAAATGTGTAACTGTAATTTAATGTAATGTAGTCTCTTTACAATTATTACTCCCTCCTAACTACTTATTGTTGTGAATAAACCCTATTACATGTGCCTAATAAATAGATAACTAGTCTTTTCGTATTTCAAACTGATATTTTATAACTGAGTAGCTTTCCTGAAGTCACGAGCATAAAGAAAGAAACTGCACATTCAACTCTTAATCATTTGCTGTTCAAAAGTTCTGCATTTTTTTCAATCCTATCCCTACTTTCCTGTGATGTGACTGATAATAAATAGGCAATCTCATTGAGAATAGGGCACCCCTTTCATTTGGTGTGGTTGTAGTAACCAGTGAATATACCATGTCATACCTATAGCACTGACCCTCTATGTGCTTTCTAACCTTTATACTATAACCTATAGCCAATGTCACTCTTGTCTTCCTCTCTCACGTCCTTTGTGTTAAATTCATTGATAATCAGTTTGTGGTGTGGTTTCCTTGACATCGACACAGTTTATTGATATAAAGGCTGTGATGACACTACTAGTTGGTATTTAACTCTCGCTAAAATTTTCAGACATGTTACTACTTTGAGACCCTATTACGCGTAACTGCTTCCTATCTGGTTTGCGGCGCCGCAGGAAAATTTTGGACGACTGCCCAGGGCTATTACAACAATTTGAACGGCCATAGGAAGCCAGTATAGTCTGACTCTGATAAATCTTTGAATATAGCAACCCTGCCAATGCGATGAGCCCGCTACCGCCTCGGCCAGCTTTTAACGGATTTTAGTCCAGACGAAAGTTCATCCTGCCGATGAGTGTCCCTTCTACCAATTTGGCACGTTCAAACTGGAGCGTTTAATGGCAAATACGGCATTTTTAAACTCGCCCTCATCCGGCCATATGGTCTTTCGCCATGACTTAAATCTGCCGTAGTCCAGCTGAGTCCGTAGCGTATAATAGCTCATCGCACTGACAGAGTTGGTCATAGGAAGCTGGTACGTGTAATAGGGGCTTTATTAGAGGACTCTTTATTATAGGGGGGAGACTGACTGTATGAATGGGAGGAGACTGACTGGTTGAATGGGAGGAGTCTGACTGTATGAATGGGAGGAGACTGACTGTATGAATTGGAGGAGTCTGACTGTATTAATGGGAGGAGTCTGACTGTATTAATGGGAGGAGTCTGACTGTATTAATGGGAGGAGACTGACTGTAGAATGAATGAGAAAAAGATGATTATTTAAATGGGAGAATATCTATGGTTTGAATGGGAGAACTAAAAAAACTTCTAAATTTTTTAAGGCCTAAGTTACAGTTGGTGGTTTATGAGATATTTCCTTATGATTTAAAATTTAGATGATTTTATCTTTTTTTGTCGGTAGCAATCACTAGGGTTGCCAAATTAAGTAGGTTTTATTCTTGACTGGTGAAAATGAAAAAATAAGTCTTGTTAGTTATATTTTACTTATTTTGACTAAACTAACAAATTTAGTATTAATTACATTCCTATTAGATTGGCAGATTAGAAAGATCTATCTGCTGCCAGTAATAATCTTATTTAGTTTTTAGTAGCTTTGATAAATTCGAAAGAGTTTCTTTCAATCAGAGAAACACTCTCGGTGATAATTCTTTATGTATATTGTGGAGCTGTTATATTTCTAATGAACTATTTATATTGAGATATATTTATCGGCTAATAATAAAGGTTTGGTACGCAGTGCTGTCTTTTTCTCTCATATTATGTAGGTGGGGGACATGACTTGTGTCCAGTAGGAGAAGTAGTTACGCACCATCGTGGCTCTGAAAACAAAACGATACAAATTGATATGAAATATATTGAAAGAAGGTGAACATTAATAATAGGCTAAATAAAGTACATTAGGATTAAATCAATCATTACTGTGGCAAATCGTGACTTGGAAATTCGTCTATTTTTCTTAAATTATTAGAAATGTGAATATTTATAAATAATTTCAGTCCCATATAATTTTATTCAATGAATGTAACATAGTACTGTGAAAATCCTGAGTTATGAAATATTGGTTTCTTCATAACTCGGTCACTTCATATATCAGGATACCGATAGTTTAAAATCATACTTATTTCGTTTTCTATAATTTAAACACTGAAAATACTTAATAACTCTTTTCCTTCATTACTCGAGTGTTTCATAACGAAGAACTCCATAACTCAGGAGTTTTACTGTATATCCAGTGGTTGTAAATGTTCATAGTTAAGGGGATCGTTAAATAATACTCGTTCGATGGGGCTGAGATTTTGACATAAGGTGTAAAATGCTCCAAATCTTTAAAGTTGCTCCTGTAAACGATCTTAGGGATTTCGAGCTCCTATAAGTTTTTCTGTAGGGCAAACCCCCATTGAGTCTATAGACTTGGCGCGAGTATGATTTGAGTAAAAAAAGTTACCGATATATTGGAGTGAACAGAAAAAACTAATTTGGTCGCTTCGGGATTACGACAAAGCCATCTACCAAAATTGGGAGGCTATTACATAGCAGCACAAAAACAAACAAAGTAACTCCTCCCCCCCCCCCCCTCCTCCATTATTCGCACCCCTGACCCACTTCCAGCTGCCACAGAGAACTGAAATTTTCAGTACGTTTTCTTTGGACTGTTTTCTAGCGAACTAAAGTAAAAAAAAAATTGCAAAAAACACTAAGATCTCCTTAAACTAGTGTTAGGTTACTTAGGTACTGTCCGTTAAGAGAAACGTGTTCGCTATAGTATCAATATTTGTGTAATTTAACTATTCACACTTATGGTCCGTGTCCTGAAATTTAGCTAAAGTTATTAATTGAATAATGACTATAATATTATAAGAGAAAATAAAGACAGGGTGTAAAGATAATACTGTAGATGTTTAAGTTAATGAAATCATTTTAACTCTCATAGGATTGATGTTCATGCTACCACCTGGTAACATATTTAGCCTAACTTCAAATTATTACTTAAGCGAAACTGACGAACAGTAAAATAAATATAAGAAAATTATATATGGGAGTGGTGCTTAAAATTGACACAAAATAATAAACTTCATCAGTAGCCCTGAAACTGATATTAAATAATTAAAAATATATTAATCTACTAGTTATTAAATTTAATTGTTTCAGCATACTAATTTAGTAGGTAGTTGCAAAGTTGATGAAGGAAATATAAGTTTAACGTAAACTGAAACTATAGAAGGTGACCCACAGCGTAAAGGCTAAAATTTCCAATCATTGAGAAACAAATTAAGTTATTATTAGGGTTGTGACAATATGCTCTGTATTATTAACTTTTCCAGAAAAATAGGCGAGTGGTAGAAGCAGACTTTAAATCCTTAATAAAAGGGGTAATATGAAAAATCGGTCTTGTTTTATGATGATTTTATTAAAGAGCAATAATAGAAAAGGTTGAAATTAGAACTAAAATGTGTATTGAATTTATTAAAAAAGATAACATCATTAACCGTTGAAAAATGATGCATAATATTAGTAATTTTGACATCGATGAAGTGTGCAGTACAGCAAAGTAGCGGATACAACAACCTACAAAAACTAATCTTAATTTATAAGGCACGCCTCCTTAGGGGTACGTACACACTACAAGCGGAGCGGAGCGCCATTAATATCATTGTTTATTTGGGGTCTAGGTCAATTGATCCCCGGTCATTTGATCCCCATACCATAAGATCCCCAGTTATTTGATTCCCAGTCATATTTCCCGTTTATACACTAATTATATGTGAATATATTAATTATTTAAGATAGAATAGAAATCTGTACCTTACAGTAGATGAAGAAACTATACGTAATTAGGGTAAAAACAGCTAACAAGAAATTAAATAATTTTAATTCAAATAAGTAACAATTTATGCTTTCAAATTTACATTCCGGCAACAAAAAATATTCAATGGTAATACCAAATGTACAGGTTTACCCACACTTATTATAACTAGCACATATGACTAATCAAATGAATCAGGAGCATGTCTCGTAATTATTTCTCCTGGTATAGAAACTAATTTGGGAATAACTTTTGACAATTTTATCGATAGTTTTCAGTTAAGCCTTTTCGAAAGATCGAAAATAATTTTATTGTAAAATAACTTAAGTATACTATTTACCGTAAAATGATTTTCAATCCATCCCACCTACATGATCATAATGTTTGTAATAGTTACGGAGAAAACAGCTTATATTGAAAGTTAGGTATATTCACTTAGCTTGCGAAGTGAATATACCTAACTTTAGCTACAAGAGTTTGTTAATATTTCCTATCACCTGTAACATGTTTTCTGACTAGTTGTAAATGTATATTATTTGTAAATAAAAATAATTAATTTGTTGCGATAAAAAGTTCTAGCTGTTCGAATTCTGTTATTTTTTCATTATATATAAAATTTATTTTATAAATTGTAGATGTCAAATTGTTTCACAAGTTTTATTTATTATTTAAATAGTGAATGCCAATTTTTATATAGAAATTAAAATCGTAATAAACTATTGTATGCTAAATATATGTGCAAACAAAAAACATGACTGGCATCAAATGTCCGGGGATCGGGTCTTTCCCATTTGACGACCCCCACCAGATTTAATTCAAATTACTTTTTTCATATGTATTTTTGTCCATAGAATCCGAAAATCAAAACCGTTTTTTGTAGAAACTAAAAGTTTTTGAGATATGAGGGTTTAATGTTATTTATTTCCTATGTATTACTGAAGGATTGATAACTTTGAAAAAACTCGTGTTTTCATTGAAATTACTTAAACATTATAGATTTTATAGATGAAACAGTAATGTAGTTTGTTGTATCCGCTAGTTTGTTGTACTACACACTCCATGATTGATCAATAACCTGGCAGGGGGGGTTCGGGGGGCGGCACGCCCCCCTAAATACATATATCGAATATATTTCCAGTTTCCGTGATATTTTCAATTTATTACTTCAATGCTGATATATGTGTGAGGGGGGGGGGCGTGCCGCCCCCCATACCCCGCCGCCAGGTCATTAAACAATCATGAAGTGTGCAGTACAACAAACTAGCGGATACAACAATCTGCATTACGGTTATCTTTGACCAAGAAGCGCGAAAACACGAGTATTTTCAAAGTTCCTAATCCTTCAGTAATACATAGGAAATAAATAACTTTAAACCCTCATATCTCAAAAACTATTAGCTTCTACAAAAAACGGTTTTGATTTTCGGATTCTATGGACAAAAATACATATAAAAAAAGTAATTTGAATTAAATTTGGAGGGGGTCGCCAAATGGGAAAGACCCTGGGGATCAAATGACCGGGGATCTTTTGACATGCCACCGTTTATTTGTAGCGCCGCTCTGCTCGCAGTGTGAACAGCCAAGCGTCTCTGCATACGAATACCAAACAACATTAATAACGCTCCGCTCCGCTTGTAGTGTGTTTGAGCACTTATAGGTACACATGTATCTACAGTATTCGATTTCATATTGCGTGAAATAAAAGTATGTAATAACGCTCTACCGCTCATAATCGAATATTTGGCAAGCGTGCTTGAGACAGTTAATTGGCTGACTATTTTTCATTTCGAGACCGAAATTTCCGGCCATCATGCATATTTATTAACATTTCCCCATATCTTGGTATTCTATAATTTCTTTAAAATAGATAGATAGATAGATCAGTAATTGAAAGTTGTAAATATCAAAACAATATGATATTTACAAACAATATGAACAATCTTAAAACATGAAAAAATAAACTGAATAGCAGAATTTCTTGAACACTATTTCTAATTCAAGAAAATTATGTTATAGCTATAAATTTGCGAGATATTTGCTCTTGTGTTATTACGTATTTTAGTTCATAATATGTAGAATAGCACACAACAGTAACGTGCTTACATTACTATTGTGTAATTAATTTGCAATAGTAACAAAAGAAGAGTTATGTTCTCACCTGAAAGTGACCTCTCCGAAGTGTCCTCTTGGTGTCCACAATGTAGTCAGTCTGGTTTTTTCGTCATTGCTGGAGTGACTGACAGCAGCCTGAAAACAATCAGACCCAACTTACTGAGTATACCTATAGTATGTGTAGTATGAGCCTTTATAGCTAAAACAAAAACTTTTTAGATGTCACTTTTTTTAGATCATATTATTTTTCACAGGACTGAATTACTATTATTGCATTTTAATGTTCTTTCTCATTACCATCTTGAAAAATGTTATAACTTTTTTTCTACTCACGCCTTCGTAGCCGCAACTGAGCAGTTGAGCGCTGGGCGGAACTGCGGTGAACTGCCCCACTATCATGTTAGTGCTGTTACGCGCCTGCAGAAGAAACCCCCTGAAACTGCCCTTAATGACCTCGATGTTAACTGTGATGGGGGAATGTAATCACTCTCTATGTTGTTACTTAGAATATTTACCACTTGCTTTACTGTTAGTAAGAGGGAAATGCTTCAAATAACTCTCTATGTTGTCTATAAGGTTTTTTCTCAATTCTCATTAATGTTATTATTTCAATTTGCAAACCCACAAGAAGTCATAACCCGCTATATTTTATCAAAGGAATCAGTTCCTTACCATCGACTGTACCGTCAGGGTTCTGACTGGCACTGAGTGTGTAGGGTGCCTTGGACCAGTGTGGTCCCAAGGTGAAGGGGTGCAGGGGCACCATGGTGTTACACGCCGCAAACACCTCCCCATTGCTGAAACTACTCACCATGGGCATGAGGCTCAGCAGCAGCGGTAAAACAGTCAGAATGTTCTTCCTTTTGATCTGAAGTGAAGAGAATGCAATTTTGGTTAGCAATGTCTCTACACGTTACTACTGTGTGTCCACCAATGTGTCATTTATGAAATATATACATAAGTTCTGCGCCATTTTTCGATCTGCACAATCTTGAGAATGCGCTGCGTGTTTTTAACCCCCTAATGCCAAGCGTGCGTTCTATTTATTATGAAATCGAATACTAATATATGTGTATCAGGAGGCGTGCACCCCCTCCGAACCCCTCCCCCAACCCCTGCCAGGTCATTGAACAATCATGAAGTGTGAAGTACAACAAACTATCGGATGCAACAAACATCATAACGACCATTTGTTTTGAGAGTTTCAAAATAATCGTCATTTATTTCTTGTCTTCTTTGTTGAGTTTTTCAAAGTAATCTTCATATATTTATATATAGGCTAAATGATATTTTTGTGTGTTGTATCCGCAAGTTTGTTGTACTACACATTTATTAGTATTCGATACACACATTTTAGTATTCGATTCCATAATGAATGAATTGAAAGAATTAACGCACGCTCAGCATTAGGGGTTTAAAATCACGTAGCGCATTCTCCAGATTGTGCAAATCGAAAAATGGTGCGGAACATATACAGAAGCGAGCATAAGTTAAGGGACAGTGAAACAAATTCAACATTTTTGCTTATTGCAAAGAAACTAGTCAGCGAAAATACGTGAAACTTAACAACAATAAAGTTTCACATACTGTGAGTGTTTGCTAGAAATATTAGCAAAATCAAACAAATATTTACTTAAATATTCAACTATTGACAGCAGAGACCAAAAAAGACACCGAGCAAAAGTTAAGGAACAGTTGTTATTGCATTAACCATTGGCTAATTAGATATACAAAATTAATATTTTGTGAAGAGTCCTTTATTTTTGATGACCTCGTTGCATCGATTATTACAGGAATTAATCAATTTTTAGCATAATTATGGAGTTATCTTCTGCCACTCTTCTTTCAGGAATCCCCACAGTTAATCCTAATTTTGGGGATTGCGTTCTTGAGCACCATCACCAATTACCTTCCAAATGTTTTCAATTGGGTTCAAAACGGGGCTCTGGGCAGGTCAGCTTATAAGAGAAACTCCTTTATTTTCTAAGTATGCTTTCACAGATTTATTCATCTTGCATCAAAATCCGTGGTTGATTATCAAATGATTGCAAATATGGAATGCAATGGTGGATGAGAAGTTGCGTATACACTGCTGCGTTGACCACTCTATGCACACGAACAATTGGGCCTGTTCCCGCTGCAGAGATGATGCCCCAGACCATCATGCTGTCGCCTTTATGTTTCACAGTTTTCTAAACGAACTTCTTTGACAGTCGTTCACCCTCATTACCTCGAATGTACCTTTTGCAGTCACTTCCGATCACATTAAACTTAGATTCGTCGCTGAAATGAACCATGGACCACTACTCCTACGACCAAACGACACGCTCCTTGGAAAACTGAAGCCTTGCAATTTGGTTCTTTATCGATATCAGAGGCTTCGATGCATGCATCCAGCCATTTAATCCTACCCTGTTCAAACTACTAGAAACTGTGAATCTGGAGACACTGAGACCAAGCGTTTCACTCATTTTGGCCAGAAATACCTGCAGCAGTCTTGAAACGGTCCTTTATGCACAGATCTTCTCTGAGGGTAGTTTTTCTTCTTCTTGATTTTCGTTTTGCAACAATTGAAGCACACTCTTTAAAAGTATTAACAATACAATGCACAACACTCTTAGATCTTTATATGATGATTGCAATTTCAGAAAGTTACTTTCCATCCTTGTGATGGTAAAAAAAAGGAGTTTTTTTCACAGAGAGATACTTGATTCCGAGTAGCAGGTGTAATGGCGGCGATAGTTTTGTTCCAATAACTTGATGACCCTTAGTAACAGTTTAATACATTTAAACAGTCTTTTAAACTAAGATTATTCAGTTTATACCCGTTTATTGATAACTGTCACTTAACTTTTGCTCGGTGTCTTTTTCGTCCTCCGATGGAAATGATTAAATATTTTGGTAAATATTTATTTGATTTTGCTAATATTTTTACCAAATACCCACAGTATGTGTAAATTTTTGTTGTTAAGTTTCACGTATTTTCGTTGTCTAGTTCTTTCACAATAAACAAAAATGTTTAACTTTATTCACTGTCTCTTAACTTATGCTCGCTACTGTACATGTTTAATAAACTATATTTTACGTGAAACTGAAAGTAAATTTCAGTATTTTCTTTTTTATTAAGTAAACAGTATCTGACATTAATCTTCCATCAATATTTGTGTAAACTTACTAACCATATTTTTTAATGAATTATTGAAACTGTTTATAATGAATATAAATTATTTGAGAATTTAAAATTTAACTTTGGTTTGAATAAATAGTACTAATGCTTGATATAGGCAAAATTATTGAAAAATATCCTATTTTAATTTCCATCATTGTAATCACTTTAAAATAATGGACAGTTTATCTCTCACTCTAAGACTATTCATGAACATCATTAATTTATTTTCATGCTACGGAGGTTAGTAATCCTTACAATAATAGTAATAATACACAGCTTTGTAATACATCTCAATTATATTTATATAGGATATAACTCATAAATCATCGTCTATATTATTTAGAAATATCATTTGAAATTATACGTGTACTAACTCATTATATGACTATTAAGCATGATTTATGCATTTACCAGTAGGTTAAAAACACTAAAGTGTTAGAGTTCTAATGTTTGCATTAAAAAAAACTTTTCATCCGAAACACTCGTGTTTTTCACAATATAATTTTGGTCACAAAAGAGAGACACCTATAAAGTGCATCAACTTTTAAAAGCTGTAAAGTGTTTGCACTTATAGAATCAGTACTGAAAATACTTACATTATTTAAAAAAAAGAATGGTTGTAGACACTAAAGTGCATCGTACTGAAACACTTCCAAAGCTCTTGAAACACGTAAGTATATCGAAATTGTAGTCGATGTACTTAAGTGTCCTGCTTTTGTGACAAAGATCATAAGTTAAACGTGACACACCTGAGTGTCTCAGAATTGTGACAAGCCTGAGTGTCTCAGAATTGTGACACACCTGAGTGTCTCAGAATTCTTTATTTTGGATTGCTGGAGCACTTACATATCACAAACAAATAAATACATTTTAATATTCTTTTAATTAACTACGTTTACAAGCAATTATTATTCATGCATATATTCTGAGGGCTCAGAGTGACAATAAATACATACCTAAAACTAGTTTAATGGCATTGTAAGTTAATATATTGTCACAAAACTGATAAAAAGTAGAGTTTTGAAATGGCTACCAAAAGTCATAAATACCACAAAGAGATATTTGATAACCAGAAAAAGATAACCAGTTATGATATTTGATAACCAGAAAAAGATAACCAGTTATGATATTTGATAACCAGAAAAAGATAACCAGTTATGATATTTGATAACCAGAAAAAGATAACCAGTTATGATATTTGATAACCAGAAAAAGATAACCAGTTATGATATTTGATAACCAGAAAAAGATAACCAGTTATGATATTTGATAACCAGAAAAAGATAACCAGTTATGATATTTGATAACCAGAAAAAGATAACCAGTTATGATATTTGATAACCAGAAAAAGATAACCAGTTATGATATTTGATAACCAGAAAAAGATAACCAGTTATGATATTTGATAACCAGAAAAAGATAACCAGTTATGATATTTGATAACCAGAAAAAGATAACCAGTTATGATATCTGATAACCAGAAAAAGATAACCAGTTATGATATTTGATAACCAGAAAAAGATAACCAGTTATGATATTTGATAACCAGAAAAAGATAACCAGTTATGATATTTGATAACCAGAAAAAGATAACCAGTTATGATATTTGATAACCAGAAAAAGATAACCAGTTATGATATTTGATAACCAGAAAAAGATAACCAGTTATGATATTTGATAACCAGAAAAAGATAACCAGTTATGATATTTGATAACCAGAAAAAGATAACCAGTTATGATATTTGATAACCAGAAAAAGATAACCAGTTATGATATTTGATAACCAGAAAAAGATAACCAGTTATGATATTTGATAACCAGAAAAAGATAACCAGTTATGATATTTGATAACCAGAAAAAGATAACCAGTTATGATATTTGATAACCAGAAAAAGATAACCAGTTATGATATTTGATAACCAGAAAAAGATAACCAGTTATGATATTTGATAACCAGAAAAAGATAACCAGTTATGATATTTGATAACCAGAAAAAGATAACCAGTTATGATATTTGATTTAGTTCAAGTTTGATTATTAAAAAATAGCTGATACGAAATTATTTAAATCAGATATATATAGATATTTTATATATTGGTTAATTTGTATTATAAAATCCTCTCATGAATCTATTGTCTTAATTTAACACATTTCCTGCCACAGCTTTAACTGTCATAATTGCAGTTTAATTACAGAAAAATATTAATTTTTATTATTAAACTTTTCCAAATTTCATGTAAAGAAATTAATCCGATTTTTTTCAGATTTCAAACTCTGTAAATGTGATAAATCTTTAAGCCAATGTTTACTTACCATTAGCGACTGTAAATTCTTGGTAGTTTCCATTTTCAAAATATTTTCTGGAGGGAGAAATGATCAGGTTTTTTCCATTCGAAATGAAGTACAAAAAACAACGACAGAAATAATTTGATTTAAACTTTGATGGTTAACTTCGTGAGAGTTTTGCCTTTAATAGATTGAATGAAAATATAAAACTATATTTTGACACTTTAAAACACTTGCTACAGTTACTGTGAATTAAATGACATTGATAATAACAATCAGAAGTAGCTACTAGAACTGTTATCCGTGATTGAAAATATACCGCTAGTTACTTAGAAACTTTTAGCTTTATATTCATATTATTAATTCATTTTACAGAACTGTTAGAAAAATGGAGATATATCTACATTAATTTCACATAATAAGAATTTCCTTTCACTAATGATATGCTCCATCACTTCATTATATACTTAAAGATTCCATTAAATATATAAATTGAACAAAGATTGTAAACAAAAATATGATTACATAACAGCACCAAAAAGATGACGTATTTTTGTTACGTATTTGGTTGTTATTATTATTTCCTGTTTGCATTAAATGTCCTAACAGTATCTAATTCATAACAATGACTTCTGTGAAATAAACTCTGTTATGATTATCATTCTAAGGAAATAAAATATTTCGCTGAGTCATGTTTCAGAAACAGTCACTACACTTGAAACAGAATAGAAGAAAATCTAGTGGAAGAAAGGTACGATTCGGTTTATTTTGCATTTGAAGGTCCTCTCCAGGCTCCGGGAGAGAAAGGAGTTTATTGCATAATATTATAGAAATTAGGTCTACGATCATTAATCTGCAAACCGCATACAATTCGGTTCAGTATATATATTTCTACACGCTTTTATAGTTTTTAATACTATGTGTGCAACAATTGTAGACTAATATGACGCTGAAGAAAAAGATTGTACACTTTTTGTTTCGATTTCAAATTTGAATTTTATATACAAATTAACAATGTGTTTTCGGCTTTCATTTAAAATATTAATTATTCCCTGAAGTATATAAACGTTTCTATAATAAGTTTCTCCAATATTATATCTTTACAGCAATATTTAATATGAGATTTATTATACCTACCTAGTTTAAAATCCAAAACAAATAGTATACATTCTTTTTCTTTGGACTGAAAATTGTTTGGAGGGGACCTTTACAGCATTTACCACAATGGTGTCACTGTGACAGACACTGAGTCACAGTATTCTAATCCGTTTTTCTCAGTCACTGCAACTTTTTAAGTACCGGAAGTATTGATAGATACTAGTTACGCATTTTAGTTATTATTTGTTATTAGTTTCAGTGGTCCGTACAGATTAGCATTAATTGTTATCTACGAAATGACTGCGCAAAAAAGAAGTCTAAATTATTGCTGGAGAAATGAGTTGTCTGTAGTCCCTAAATTTACTAAATACTCACCAAATTCATTTTAAACTCTAAAATATAAATAATGGTTTTTTAATCTAATTTTTAATTATCCAAAATTGGGATAAATAAGGAATGTTTTTTAAAAAAAATTCTGAAATTTGTTGAATAAATTACATCATTAATCTAAGATTAAAAATAGATTTAAGCAATCCAGTGTTATATACCATAATTAAATAGCAAATTAACTAATGATCATCAATATTTAAATCTTAAAATTATTTCTTATGTTCAGATGAAGGGACACGTCGTGAAGGACTTTAACGATAACTATTAACTCAACGATATCTTATAATTATTGCAGAGAGCCTTCATCGCCACTACTACTGATAACTACAGTGTACAGTTACATTGACATTAGTCTCAAATCACACTGCACAAATAAATTAAAAGGATGTAGACTTAGAAAAGCACTACAATAGAACTCCTCTATAGTGAACTCTTTTATAGTGAGTGAGAATTATGATGTAGCCTGAATAGCGAAAAACTTTTATTTAGTCTGCGATGTATTGCTATCAATGTTTAGAAATCTTATGGCTACTTTGTGGTATACTAAAGAAAATTTGTGCACCATTATGTCTACATCCTAATCATTATAGAAAATTTCTACTGTATTAGGTATCACATTTAGAAGTTTAAAGTACCTTCCTAACAGTGCATCTTAACGCTACTTGCAGTTTAGAGGATAGCGCTAGGGTTATGCTCTTCAACTACGAGGTCTTAAATTTTGTGTTAGGTAGACTCGTAGGCTTCATTTACTATCACCTCTTCATTTTCTTCTTGCATAACTCTTTGTTATATCTCCTGGTTTCAATAATCACATAGTTTTGTTTACTGTTTATGCCTTCATGAGCAGTTTCATATAATGGTGAGAATGGTTATATAACTCTGCCCTTTGTACCACTCTCCATTCTATTTGTCTCTTCAAAAATGTGCCATGCTTTATTTTCCTTGTGATGTCAGCGGTAGTGCGTTCCCTTCCAAGACAAGAAGGATTTATCCTTGGGATTTTTTCCTGGAATATTCCCTTAATATAGGAGTAAATCGTTCTCGCCTGGAATCCTCTTATCAAAAAGAAATGGTTTTCACAGAAAAATAAATCCGTTTCTGAAGATGGAGGCCCTTCCTGGAAACAAGGATTTATTTCCTTGGTATATCCACGGGAAGAAAAATTAATTCTTGGATATTCCCTTAATATCCCAGGATTAAATCCTTGCTGCAAGGTTAGCTTTGACCCCAGAGTTACCTTCTCAACACATTGCCTGTACATTAGCACTGTTCCCTTTACCATTGGCTGTACAATACATTGAGTTGGCACTGTTCCCTTTACCCCTCACAACCAGAGACTGTGTGAAGTGTGTCCTACAGAGCATCTGCTTCCTTTTACTTTCCGTAACTTTTACTCCATGCCTTCACGCGACAGAGTGACGTGATGTTCCTAGCGCTAATTAACGGTAATACCTCACGAGAGGTAACACGACTGAAGCATGACCAAACCGTCATACCTATTAACAACTTAATAAGACATAGATAATTATAGTTAATAGTCCAACCAGTGAATTTAAATTTCCTGAAGTTTCACTCTGTTCTTCAATGTTTTTTTAGAACAGATTCAGCAAACGTATTAAAAATGAAATTGAAAGGGTCCCCTCCAAGCACTTTTTTTTTATGGTTTTAATCAACGAGGCTTATGTCTCTTATCAATTTAATAACATTTTCTTAATTTCATATGGTATTAAAGATTTTTATAATCAAACTCTAAATACAATAGGTACCTATTTTACTTCCGACTTGCTAATTTTCAGTCTGAAGATAAAGAATGTACACCATTTGTTTTGATTGTCAACTAGGTATTTGGTATAATGAATTCATTTAATATTTGTGTAAAGGTATAAAATTGGATAAACTTATTATAGAAACGTTTATATACTTTAAAAAACAATTAATTTCTTAAACAAAGGTCGAAAACGCATTGTTCGTTTATAAAATTCAAATTTGAAATAAAAACAAGGCGTGTACAACCTTCTTCTTCAGCGCCATAATAGTGTTTCGTATAATTGTTGCACACAGAATATTAAAAAGTTTAAAAGAAAATATAAATGATACACTGAACAGAATTGTATGCAGTTTGTAGAATAATGATCGTAGACCTTAGTTCTACAATATTATGTAATAAACTCATTTTTTCTCCGGAGCCTGGAGAGGACCTTTTAATATTTCAAATAATTAGTGTCTCATTTTTTGCTTCTGAATAGTGTAGTTTGCTTATAAATCTAAATATTGCTATGAATTATTTTATGATCTTTACATCGCATGGACCATAGCAAGTGATTTCATAGATATGAGGATAATATCTAACATTAATAATATAATAATTTCTTTTTAATTATTTAAAGAAGGTTTGCTTCCTCTGGCAGGGGGCCAAAAAAATAAAAAAAAAAAAAAAAAAAAAACACTGCAATTGCTAGTCTTATCTGTCTTTAAAGTAGCGCATTATAGATAACTATAAACTGATAATTTGCTTTAAATACTAACTTGAACACCGTTACCGATACTATCTACTCTGTGTTTCTTTTCATATTTATTTATATTAATTTTCTCATTATAAGATAAAAAATATATTATAAATGCTTCCATCTTAAAATATTATTTCATTACATGATTCATTGTTACAAAATACCATACGATATATTATTAAAGAAAAACTGCTTCCTAAAATTAGTTACCTATAACATTATTCTATCGAATTTTCCATCAAATACAATTCAAGAATAAATTTCTTTTATAATTTTATCCTTTTTCCTATCGATTCATGAAATCCTTCACATATGTTTTGTAGATGAATATGCAGAAGGTATATGACATATTTAATTCGTCTCATCCGTTATTTATAATATATATTGCTTGCAATTCTTCCTGAATAGCGGAAAATAACAAAAAGATCTGAATGACATTCACAACAATGTTCTTGTTGTTGAATACATTCCTTTTGTCGATAGAATCAAAAGGATTGAATTAGTATTCTTTTTGTTATTATAGTATTAAGTTACGGATAAGGATTTCTATCGATGAAAAGCATAAAAAAAGAACCATACTTCATCAAGTCCCTATATAATTTCCTATAGTTATAGTAGTATTAGTTATGGTATTAAGTTATAGTATTACGATTTAGTATTAAGTTATAGTATTACGATATAGCGTTTAAAACTGACATTATTTAACCTAAAATAAGGCATTGCTTTAGCATTCTAACTGCCATTTAGTTGTGCTATTAACAGATAAGTCCGATCTGCTCCACCAATCAGTGTAGATGAGGTTGCAGTTCTTAAATGCTGCATTGCTAACTATAGTAATTGCAGTGGTTAATTGCATAGGGTAATCACTTCCTCTAACTGCAGACAGTTGCATAGGCTGCACTTACGCTTGTTAGAACTATCTGTGATTTTTAGGATATTTAAGTGAAATAACAACACACTTGGAACTAAAAAGATAACGTGACCAAAACAGCAAATCAACATTAACGAATAAACAACCAACTAGTCTTTGTACCGTGCTTACATTCTAAATAATCAAATCACTAATAACGAAGTGAATTACCACCAGAACTACGAAGCAGTCATTTTGACTGGTTTTTATTTTTCAAACATTTGTACCTCATCAATTATTATAGGTAGACACCTTTCTTAAATATAATAGCACAGTGTCTACTTATATTTAAAAAATTCTAGTAACTACCAATGATAATTTATGAGATACAAATGTTTGAGAACTAGAAACCAGTCAAATTGACTGTTTGGTAGTTCTGGTGTTAAATAATCTCGTTATTAGTGATTTAGATCATTTAGAGTGTAAGCACGGTACGAAGATGATGTGACTAGTGCAATAACTTTTATTTGTTGTGATATCGACTTGTGATGTCATTACTCTTTTGCAATTATATGGGCACTTTATGAATAAACTTCTCGGTGTTACGCGACTGAAGCAATCATATAAAATATGAATGATATTTATTACAATAATTCATATCAATGTTTAGTCAGCTCTATTTCTAGATGAAAAGAAAATGTAACGCCCTACAGGATTTACATTCACATTGTCTCATGAATATTTGGAAAAATGAAATTACATGTAGCTAATTAATAACTAATATCAACGAAATCGCCAAGCGTTATCTTTCTTAGCCAATTTACTAAGATTAAATATTTATTATTTGCTGTGAATATAATACTTGTTTGGTGCGACTAGTATTACAAATAAATAACATATTTTTAGTCGTATTACAAATAAATAACATATTTTAGTCGTATTACAAATAAATAACATATTTTTAGTCGTATTACAAATAAATAACATATTTTTAGTCGTATTACAAATAACTAACATATTTTTAGTCGTATTACAAATAACTAACATATTTTTAGTCGTATTACAAATAACTAACATATTTTTAGTCGTATTACAAATAAATAACATATTTTTAGTCGTATTACAAATAACTAACATATTTTTAGTCGTATTACAAATAACTAACATATTTTTAGTCGTATTACAAATAACTAACATATTTTTAGTCGTATTACAAATAAATAACATATTTTTAGTCGTATTACAAATAACTAACATATTTTTAGTCGTATTACAAATAACTAACATATTTTTAGTCGTATTACAAATAACTAACATATTGTTAGTCGTATTACAAATAACGGATCACTACAAAAACAAACTAGATGACGGGCACTCAGAGTGGTCTAGGAAAATATCCCCCGTAGGAAAAAATCCCCCAAGGAAAAAGTACCCCCGGAAAAAATCCCCCCAGAAGAAATCCTCCTGGAAAAAAAATCCCCTCGGAAGAAATCCCCCGGTAAGCATCAAACGAAGAAAGAATATCCTCAAGTCAAAAATTGAATATGTAATGAATATTTTCATCTATATTTTATTCTAAAATACCTATAAAAAGAGGAAAAAGATAATATCAGAAAGTAAAGCATGTACTTAACGTTACATAAACTGAAAATTGTAAATAGGCTGTACAAAACTGAAATTTTAAATATTATATGTTATGGCCAACCACCAAAGTAACTTGGTCGAACACTTTTTGAGTTATGAGAGTAACAAGATCATAAATAGATAAATGCCGCCTAAAATATAACTTTCTGCAATCTGCAAGGGTAATAACTGTTCAATATTAGAAGTCGCATTACAAAAACTGTAGAATATTAATTTATATAATTGTACAATATTTGTGGTCGTATTTCAAAAAACTGTTGAATATTTTTGCTCATATTACAAAAAACTGTAGAATATTAATATAATTGTACAATATTTGTGGTCGAGTTTCAAATAACTGTAAAGGTTTAACAGAAATAGCAAAATAGAATTAAACTAAACTAAAAATTAACCAAGTTTTAAAAGAATTTATCTGTATTTTAGCGACTTATATTTTGAATTCTGTGTTTTAATTCTGCTAATGATTAATTTTAAATATTTTCTTTTTATTTGTTGAATTTGATGGATTCATGTTATTTTTGATGTGGCTGCTTCATATATTAGTGATACTTTGGAATGATTTAATGATTTAAAAGCACAGCGAATTGATATCATTAACTACAGGCACTATCTTTATTGAAGTGTGATGACCATCAAAAAGTTTAAGGCAACTCAGTGCACTTTGTAAGTGTCAAAGCTAAGAGCAACCTTGACAGTGAGGCACTCTAGCCTAACATCCAATGACTCTAAATCACTCTAACCTTCATTTCAGAATCTTAAATACACCAGGATAACGCATGGACACCTCTATTACTAGGCAACGTCCTAGAGAGATAGGTTATCAAGTTACAGTGAGTGAAATTTCTCTCTTTACCATGACTGTCTCCAGATACAAGCCGGTGAAGTTCAGTCTTCTGACGTTAGTGGTACTTCAATTAATTTCCAGCAGCTGGGCGTTCAGCAGTGGTATGGTACAACCAGCCTGCGAATCTATGGTACCGGGACATAGTGCACCCCCGCAGTCTTCACCAGCCCCGTACAGACTGTCCGCCAACCAAAATGGAGATGGATCTTACACAGGTAAAAAAAAATTCATAATAAACTAAAATAAATTAAAGTCCACAGATAATATGAATCTTCTAATAAACAATACTGAAAAGAGAAGGTTAATAGTCAATGTTTTCATCTGTCACTATATTCATATAGAAATTTATGGAATTTCGTCTTCAAAGTGGTTAATTGAAATTTTTCTTTTCGATAATTTCCTGTACAGTGACACTAGAGTCCACCAGTTCCCTCTCCTTCAAAGGGTTTTTGATCCAGGCTAGGGATGATTCGAACTCCAGAGTAGGTAGTTTCTTCTCACCACCAGGTGGCGCCCAGCTTCTCAGATGTGATTTCGTGGGGGTGAGTGAAATATCACCAACAAAGATTAGTACTTCGTGGCCCCGAAATATCACCATCCCAGATTAGTAGTGAGAAGCTTGCAAATTCATGCATTAGATCGTATTGCTTTCGACTTAAAATGTCAAAGACTTTTGAATCTTAGTCGCTTGTTCGAGAAACTGATGGAAGTTCCGAAACTGAAATGTGGCTCGTGTACAAGAGGAGGGACCAAAATGCTTAATGGTCAAAAATAAAATATACAACCGTTATTCAGAATTACTGTTTATATGCTAATCTACTGATATTCATTAATTATTATAAATTATAGATGCAAACTACAGTTGAATCAAATTCTTCCACAATGAAAAAAATAATATTATTAATAGGCCTTTCCACATATCAATCTACTAAAAATATCTTCTATTTGCTTACTCAAACACTATTTATTATTATCATCACCTATTTCTTAGGAGTTACAAAATGAAATTGCCAAATCCTCTAACCTAATAATTATGACTTTTTCCACAGGACGCCGTGTCTCACACAGATGACGGTGAAAAAAGGAGCATCAGCGTGCGGTGGATGCGCGGAGCATTCAGCGGCAACATGCGATTCAGGTGCATAAAATAAAGATTCTATTGGGAATAAACTGAGCTTTAGGATTATTTATACTTAGAATTATATATTTTGTATTGTGACCTTCATTGCAGAAGACAATAGAACAAATACATGGAAAAATTTTCGGCAACTCAAAATAATTTCAAAATATAATAGACAGTTTGTGTGGTTGTTTAGTCCCCATTTTAAATCGAATTTAATTTGCCATTTGTAAAAGAAAACTACACGAAAAATATTCACCTGCATTTACCTGTTCATTAGATTAGATTGATCTTAACTCAGATTTCTGAATCATGAAATGTTTAAAATGCGCCTAGTCTCGCACGGGATGCTAGAAAGGGTATTGGAAGTCAAATTTAGACCAATGTCATCTCAGGACCGTTAGGGGACCATTCAATATTGGTCCAACAAAGACGTACTGATGACATCTAGGGGACGTTTGCTTTTGACCAAATTAAAAAAATAAGTTGAGAAAACGTCCTATTTCTGTCTCAATCTGACCGGAACCCAATAAACGAAAATAAGATGTTCTCGCGTCGTCCCCATGTTATCCCGGTGTGGTTGTTTGAACTCCATTTTGAATCGAAGTTAATTTTCCAATTGCAAAAAAAAAAAATGAAAAAAAATATTCACCTGCATTTTACCTGTATCATTATAAATACATTAAAAATATACTAAAACCAAGCCAGAGAAGTCATCAGTTGTAGACCAATCACAAAACTAAACTAAAACACTCTCGTCAATATTGTAATAAGGGCGACTTCTGTCTGCCCACCTAATATTTCACTAAATGGTTCAATTACTGAATCAATTTTTTTTTATTCTGTTGAAAATATAAGAGCGAAAGCGGAGCCAAAAGAATTATTATATAAATTTATCTTTAAAAGGTGCCTATAAAATTTATAGAATAATAAATGCTGTCTTTTAAATTCATAGCCATCATAGGTACATACTGTAACATACACTAGGTACTAATAATAACAATAGTAATCAAAACGGTTTACATTTTACTAGCTGGTAGTATATCAGAAATAAAAGTTATAATCTCTTAATAATTATTAACCTCTCCAGTAAGTGTCAATGCATGTTATTGCCACGCATCTCGCACACAGTAATCGGTGCCGCACTGACCAATGGCAACTCACAAACCATGAAAACATTGCCACTCACGCACACTCTACAACAACACTAACCATCAGTTACTACTACTAGTGTACGCGTGCCGTCAAAACAATGTCTTTTCATCTATCCATTTTATGGAAACTCATTAAAGTTAAATTTATGTATATCATAATAATTATCCCATGCCCCGGTTTTGTTCCAATATTTCCAACTGATTAAAGTAAAATAACCTTTACAGTTGCATTGATATAATCTTTCCAATGGTATTTTTCAGGGCCTCAGCTGTGCAAAGTTTTGGTCAGTTCTGGGTGGGGATAGAGTCAACCCCTGTCTTCATTGGTGGGAATAACCCGCAGCAACCAAACCAGTTCCCCTCTCCTCCTTCAACCGTTGAACCAAGGGAAGGTCTGCCCAACCAACCACCACAATCCTACTTAACCCCAAACGCTGGACCGGCACCTGGTTACAATCCACCACAACCACAGCCACAACCAGGTTATAATCCACCACAGCCACAACCTCAACCACAGCCACAACCAGGTTATAATCCACCACGGCCACAACCTCAACCACAGCCACAACCAGGTTACAATCCACCACAGCAACAACCTCAACCACAGCCACAACCAGGTTATAATCCACCTCAGCCACAACCTCAACCACAGCCACAACCAGGTTATAATCCACCACAGCCTCAACCTCAGCCACAGCCACAACCAGGTTATAATCCACCACAACCTCAACCACAGCCACAACCAGGTTACATTCCACCACAACAACAGCCTTTCCCACAACCTCAACCACAGCCACAACCAGGATACAATCCACCACAACCTCAACCACAGCCACAACCTCAACCGCAGCCACAACCAGGCTACAATCCACCACAGCCACAACCTCAACCACAGCCACAACCAGGTTACAATCCACCTCAGCCACAACCTCAACCACAGCCACAACCACAGCCACAACCAGGCTACAATCCACCACAACAACAGCCTTTCCCACAACCTCAACCAGGATATAACCCTCCACAACCCCAACCATCTCAACCAAGGCCACAGCCACCTCAACCACAACCAGGATATGGAGCTCCTCCAACCAGACCAAATCCACCATCATCAGGATATTTGCCCCCAGTTGGTTAGAATTTCTTCCCCCAGTGGTTTAGAATTTCTTCAGTAAAAGAAATATATATCGTTAAATAAGAACAATTAAGTTATAAGAAATAAGTAAATTATGAATAAATTCTTGTTTTCTTCCTTGAGCAACCTGATAGAACAACTGTCAGATATGACATTGACATGGAGAGAAAATTGACTGAAACCTTAGAGGGTGAACACTAAAGGCCCCCACACACTACACGATCCACGAGCCGAACCGCAGCAGGGCCTCTGGCTCGCGCGAGTCTACTTGACTCGGCTCGGGCTTCCTGCCTGCCCACACATTACACGAGCCGAGCATTAGTTTGAAAGTTTTGGAAATTTATTTACATGTAAATTTATTTTCATGTAAATTTATTTACATTTAAATTTATTTACATGTAAATTTATTTACATTAAATTTATTTACATTAAATTTATTTTCATTAACTTTATTTATTTATCTATATGAAATTTATTCACATGAAAAAAATGTATATACATAAGTTTTTTTTACATAATTCGTGTTGTCCGTGTTCGCCCGAGCAAAAGTATTTCCAAGCTCAGTGATTTGTCGGAGCGTCTGGACGGCGCTTTAGCTGACCGCAGGCTCGGCTCGTGCTATTTTACCCCCACACACTACCCGAGCCGAGCCACGAGCCAAGCCAAATATCTGGAAGTGACAGATCAACACGAGCCGAGCCACGAGCCTGATTGCGCGGCTCGTGGCTTGGCTCGAGTTGATCTGTCACTTCCAGATATTTGGCTTGGCTCGTGGTTCGGCTCGGGTAGTGTGTGGGGGTAAAATAGCACGAGCCGAGCCTGCGGTCGGCTAAAGCGTCGTCCAGACGCTCCGACAAATCACTGAGCTTGGAAATACTTTTGCTCGGGCGAACACGGACAACACGAATTATGTAAAAAAAACTTATGTATATTTTTTCAAATGGATAAATTTCCATGTAAATAAATTTCCATGTAAAAAAATTTCCATGTAAATAAATTTCCATGTAAATAAATTTCCATGTAAATAAATTTCCATGTAAATAAATTTCCATGTAAATAAATTTCCATGTAAATAAATTTCCATGTAAATAAATTTCCATGTAAATAAATTTCCATGTAAATAAATTTTCATGTAAATAAATTTCCATGTAAATAAATTTCCATGTAAATAAATTTCCATGTAAATAAATTTCCATGTAAATAAATTTCCATGTAAATAAATTTCCATGTAAAAAATTTTTCATGTAAATAAATTTCCATGTCCATGGTATTACCTATCTCTTATAATAAGAGAAAAAACTTTCAAACTAATTAATGCTCGGCTCGTGTAATGTGTGGGCAGGCAGAAAGCCCGAGCCGAGCCAAGTAGGATCGCGCGAGCCAGAGGCCCTCATGCGGCTCGGCTCGTGGATCGTGTAGTGTGTGGGGGCCTTAATTAGAGAAAAAAACTTTCAAAGTAATGCTCGGCTCGTGTAATGTGTGGGCAGGCAGAAAGCCCGAGCCGAGCCAAGTAGACTCGCGCGAGCCAGAGGCCTTGCTGCAGCTTGGCTCGTGGATCGTGTAGTGTGTGGGGGCCATAAGTGATATAAGATATTATAGGATACTCCGCTCTCTCTCTTGTGTAACCACTCCGGTTACAGAACTACATCGTGTTGCCACTTTTATTTCAAAAGGCTTATTAGCCATTTCTAAGCAACCACAACATTTAGTGTTAGTTTAAATTATCATCTATACTATAAACTATAAGTAAGATACCCTACTTTAAAAGTTGATCGGCGTTTTATTGGAGCCATCACGTGGCCAAAGAACTACATGGAACTACTAATATTCACATATTTAACAGCTAAATTCAAATTAACCAGGCAAGCTATGTGATGAATAAGTATGAAAAATATTCAGGGTTAATCATTTATTTAGATATGTACCTACCTAATTACGTAATTGGTACAAATCTAATATTCAACCGGCTACTAAATTAACATTGCCAGTTGCGTGGCAACGGTTAGTAGCTACTTTGAAAAACAGATGGCAGTAGGTACGATGCATTTTTAAAACCATAAAATTCCGAGAGTGGTGTATTGCACAGTAGTATATAATATCTTTGGTATACACAATCCTCTAAAAACATCAAAAGAAACTTCCGTCATCTAATAAGGAAGATCAACAAATAAACTACCTTGACGTTAGGTAAACAACGTTTACCTAATTGGCCCGTAAGTGCAATGTGATCAGGAAATTCTAATTTCAAATAATTGACGATATTTTCACTGTATATTATCATTATTGGTACAGTTTAAACCATATGTGATTTAAAATTTCATATTTGCTAAAATAAGGGAAATAGAGGTCAAATGTACTTACCTGTTAGTTGTTACACCCGTTTGTGGATATAAAACTAGTTAAATTTAACTGGGGTACCTTTCTCCGCTCACGTCACCCTCAGGTTTTTTTCCGCATTTTAGTTATTACCCTTTTTATTTGGAATTTTTTTAGTATTTTTATATAGGGTCAAGCAGGTAAATTGCGGCACACTAACTATCTGCGGGCCTGCGGTCTCTAACAACAGAAACATCCTAGCTTCAAATCCAGTCTGCAAAGTGTAGTAAATCTGTCTACAAGATTTTATTTTGATGGCTATTTGACTTTGTCTTCATTAGAAATTTGTCTCCAAGATTTTGCAAAGACCGCCAAAGATATACTTTCCTTCCATAAATGTCTCCAAAGATCTTTGGTGCTGAAAACCAAGTGAAATAGCATGGCACTCACTATGGCTCATAAACTCTCCATCTCTCTCCAAATAAATAATCCAGTCTGTATTTGGTTCACAAAATTCCACTGACTTTTTAAAAAGCTGAAAAAAATCCACCATAAATTTCCAGTAATTTGGCTGATCCATTGACAGATCCAACATTTTGCCCTTTTTAATTTTTCCACCGAAAATTAATGGTAACAACTAACATAGGATGAATAAATAGCTATAAATCCACCAACTTTGCCAAAATATTATTTTTAAAGGGGAAAAAATTACTGATGTCGGTAGATTTTACCATGAAATACAGACCAGATTGTATTTGGTGGTAGATTCCAATGATATGACAGGAGATATTCAATTTCTCTAATAAAAAAAACTCCTGCAATCTCGGAGGATATTGGATATTTAGCTATTAATTCCTATATTACCTTTAATTTTTGGAGGGGAAACTGGAAAAATGTTGGAGGACAGGACTAGACAAATTGATGGAAAATGTTGGCAGCTATTTCTCAGATTTTTGAAAAAAGTCAGAGGAGTTTAGTGCACCAAATACAAACTGGAATACAGATTACAGACTTGTTTCCAATGTTAATTTTGGCTTGAAATCTTCAAAAAATGAGCCAAATAGGCTTGGCTCAGAATTTTTGTGAAATTTTGGCTCAAAAATTGGCTTACAATTTTCCAGTTTCTGAAACATGGCTGTCATAAACTCGCCATTAAAATGGCGAGTTTGAAAATGTCAAAATGCTTTACAGTTTACCAGAGTGGAAAAATAACTCTTCTGATTGACGATTAACTCTGTTAGAGATTCATCATTCAGGAGCTAGTAAAGATAACAGACCAGCCAGATTTTATTTGGTGGTAAATTCACTATATTTTAAATTTCAATGATATGTTGGGTAATATTTAATTTCTCTAATAAAAAATTCCTGCAATGTTGGAGGATATTTAGCCATTAATTCCTATATTACCATTAATTTTTGGAGGAGAAACTGGAAAAAATTAAAAATGTTGGAGGACTAGACAAATTGATGAAAAATGTTGGCAGCTATTTCTCAGATTTTTGAAAAAGTCAGAGGAGTTCAGTGCATCAAATACAAACTGGCAGACCAGAAACGGACCAAGTAAAGACTGTAAAGTTAACGGACCAGAAATGAAGCTGGTAAAGATAACGGACTAGATATTAAGCTAGAAAAAGTAACTAAAGTTAACGGACCAGAATACATTTTTTAGTTTTAAAAAATAATTCCTTTAGTATTTTATGAATATACAACCGTCTAAATGATTAATGATTATACATTAATTCTGCATATTTTATTAAATGAAAGAATTGATTGAAAAAAAGTTATCCATTTAGAAAAATGGAAAAAATTCTGCTTAAATCCTTCAAGTTTAATGTGGTATCTATTGGTGCGTTCCTGTGCTGAAGAACTCCAAGAACATTCCTTCAACGTACGATGTACGGTCCCTCGGTTAGTGTTCTTGTGCAACCTCTTCAATGTGTACGATTCCATGGTTTAGGAATTAATATCCCTAATTAATTAGGGATATTAACAATCACTAATTTGGTTTGATATGTTTAAACCGTTAATTAATTATCAATTAATCTCAAAACATGTAATATTATGTCAATTCTCAATTTTAATAAATTACAAATAAGAACAGTTGTTCAATTGTTTACGTTTGTGACGTCACGACGTACTATCTACAGTGTTGTCAAGTTGACGAGTTCCACGAACTTGACGAACATTTTTCATCATGGGAACGGTTGGTTCTTGTAGAACTGAGGGACCTACTTCGAGTTCTTCAGCACGGGAACTCACCATAAGATTCCGAAATTATGTTCTTATCCCAATTATTGATCAAATATTAATAATTAAACCAAGTAAAGATAACGGACCAGAATTTAAACTAGTAAAGTTAACGGACCCTGAGGCTGGTTGGTTGGTCAGTCATCTTTACTTGCTCAGAGATTGAAGTCGGAGATTCAAAATAAACTATGTGAGAACTCATCCTAAAGACAACTCTGCAGAAACTACTCATTATTTCTTTTAACTATGTATAAATCAGTTACATATTTCATAATATTTGAAAAAAATGAAGTCTGCATGCTATACATGCTTAAATAATACTAACTACTATTAGGGTTAAATTGTTAATCGTTAATATACTCCGCAGTTGAGTATACATGAGTAACTCTGTCAGAATTTGTGTTTTCCACTCTGGATGCTTTATAACCTGGATAAGCATTTATTAACACAAGATAGTACTTTTATACCAACCGATCTGAGTTGAGATCTCATTGATTGTATTGCAACTTTCCTGGATGAAGTCAGCATAATATAGAATATAATTAACAGTTTCTGTGTGAATAATCCTTAATTTCCTACTATATTTACATATATTGTATATAAGGATATATTTTAGTATAATTTTACCATGTTTTAAATGGTGACTTTTGAAGGATAATAGCATAATTAAGTTGAAAACATCATAATATGTAAATCTAAATTAATCATGAAATAGTCAGAAAGCAGACATGAAGTATGATCGTTGCTAGGTATATTCCACCCTGTTAAATTCCACCCCAGTGATAATGATCATTAGAGTGACAATAAAAAGTCAAAGATTTTATTTTTAGTTTGCCATTTGTTAAATACTTTGTACTCATAAAGAAATAACTCTGACAATATCCTGAGACAGTTGGACAATATTTAGAGGTAGCTCAAGTTAATTTTTAAAACTTTTTCCTAATAGACAAAAGTACAAATATTCATAGTCTGATCATTTATTAAAATACTGAATTAAAAAAAAATAACAAGAAGTACAATATGACATCATCTTGCAGTTAATATTGCTGTTGTGTTGGTAATAACGAAGAAAATCAGCTTGCCATTGATTGAAAATCAAAATACCTCAAATGATGAAGAGCGTCACACAACCTTTCTTTCTGTTCTATCACATTTGTAGTGAAAAATAAACAGCTTGTGAACCCAACAAAAGGTATAATAAATGAAAATGAAAGTAAATGAGTAATATCAATAACTAACAAACCTAACCTGTGAAGTGGGGTGGAATTTACCAGGGTGGAATAAACCTAGGGTGGAATATACCAGGA
Source organism: Caprella mutica (assembly GCA_947561585.1). Lineage (NCBI taxonomy): Eukaryota > Metazoa > Arthropoda > Malacostraca > Amphipoda > Caprellidae > Caprella > Caprella mutica. Next base: position 156,608 of record CANNZV010000860.1, on the reverse strand, counting down.
TGGAATATACCAGGATGGAATATACCAGGATGGAATTTACCAGGGTGGAATATACCAGGATGGAATTTACCAGGGTGGAATATACCAGGATGGAATTTACCAGGGTGGAATATACCGGTCACCAGTATGATCATATGATGATGTTTTCAAGTGTTCAAATTTCTCTTTAAATATCTTAAATATGGTGACCTGGGTTCACAAAGCTTGGAGACCAATTCATTTTCTCTCTACACTGTAACCTTGGCGACCATACTGTCATACTTAGAAACATAGATAGGTATTTTACTAAGAACTGAACAGAAGGTAAAAAAGAGGATTTCTTGAAGAACATTTTACCAGTTCCTGTTGTCTGCCTTTGGTCCTGGTTTTTGTATGGAAAACTGTTCTATTTTTTTTATATCAGTGATGGGATCCTCAATAGTTAAAGCTAACAGTAACATATGTTAATGCACTCCTTAAAATCAATAAATAGTTAATTAGTTTTTAATTGTGTTGTTCAAAGAACATATTCAATTCATCTGATAGCTTTTAATAGTGGCTAAAATATAATTCATAAAACTTAGAATATTCTAGCATCTTCATTTATGTTTAAACCTTCCATAATTCCTGTAACACTAAATATATCATAATATATACTCTATTTCAGAACTTTTATCAATAACATATTTATTTATCAAATAAATTCTCACTTGCAATTGAGATATTGCAACACATTATAACTGCTTGTTTATTTATTTAAACATTTATTTAAATATGAGTTCTGGAAATCCAGATCATATTTCTACATTCAATTCATTGGCATATGAACAGCTGACTGGGAGTAAACCACCTCCTCCTAATGACACACAAAGTCCACCACCCCCTAGAGGGCCTAGCACTAGGTCTAGTGGTACTGGAAGGTGGGATGCAGGTTTGGCAGATGCAGGCTCTTACCTAGATGACTTGGGACTGAATGGGTCTGCCATTGACAGGAATGGAATGAGTCGTAATACCACTTGGGATATTCCACCTCACAGCGTTTATCCCAACAGTCACAGAGGCTACGCCAAGCCTAAACATGTGAGAAGTAAATCTTAAAGAGTTGTTTATATATTTTGAAAGAAAATATAACTTATAACTCAAGGTTAATTGTATTTATTTTTCAGGAATCTTCAACTGAATTCAAACAAACTAATCAAAGTCCAAAGAAAGAACCTCTTCATAACAGTGGAGTGATACCTAGAGTATCAGAGAGAAAACCCCATGAATACTCATCTTACAGAGGTAGTGATCTTTCAAAAGAGTAACTCATTTATTCAATACTTCTCAAAGGGGCTAGACTAGCTAGAGACAATAGGCTAGCTACTCCCAATGATACAATCTTTATTTTAGATTTAATAAACCCTCTATCTTTCTAAATTCTATATGTAGCTACAAATTTTTACTGTAGGATTCCTGAAATATATATAGACCATAGCTAATTATATATGCTATTATCATGAAAACTTGCATAGCCGGTAGCAATTAACCAATAAGGCATCTTATTATATCAGTAGATCCAAAGTTTTGCATTTTCTGTTCAGTAGCTAATAAACGTAGTAGCTATATACCTTGAGAAAGGTTGAACACAATTTACTATGCATGTTTTGCCTTATCATTAGCCATTAATTTTTGTTATTTTGACCACAGGAGTTGATCAGCTGGAGGTTTTATCAGATGACAGTCGCAGCATTTCTCCATCTAGTGAGAATTACATGAATGGAGTGAGGGATGAGGACATTTCTAGTCTGGATGTAGGGTCCCTTGTAGAGATTGACATCAAGGGACTGCCAAGGTTAGTAATTAGCTACTTCCTTATTAGTCTCAGCACCTTAGGAATATATCTTTAGATATAAATGACATAACATTAACACTAATTATTTTATAGAATAGCTCCTTAAATGTGGCAAATATTGTGTGAATAGACTGTGTAGGTATCCTATGTTCCTATCAATGTTTATTTTATTATTGTAGCTCGTAGTTCATAGTAATTTCTACAACTGTGTAAACTTTCATAACCATCATTTCACTCAATCAAAATAATTTATTCCATCAAAAACAATAAACTGTGTGATGTTAATGTACCCATGAATGGTATATCAAATTGAATATCAACTTATTTGGGTGACAGATTTTACTTTCTCTCTTCATCAAAAAAAGCAATCTACCATTCTAGGAGTTACTAGTGTAATTATTATTTAAAGGTCAAAAAAATAAAACTAGTCTACTTACCTTTCACCTTTAGGGGCTCTATCCAGAAACTGTCTGGGGTGAATGGAAAAGAAAGGGTGGTGTAGTAATTAAATTTTCATGTTCATCATTTTCTTAACGCTAGGTACTTGCAGTTTTAGAGGATAGCGCTAGGGTTATGCTCTTCAACTGCGGTGTCTTAGATTGTGTGTTAGGTAGACTCGTAGGCTTCATTTACTATCAACTCTTCATTTTCCTCTTCCATCTGTGGGTGAACTCACTGGTGCTTGTGTCCCTTTTCATTACATACCTTGGTAAGTGACTGTACTGTATTCACGGAGTAGCTTTTCTTCATCCATGAGCATTGTCAGAGATTGGTAGAAGGTGATTTTGTTTACAAGGCCACTTTCCTTTCCAACTCCTTCTTTGATGTCTCTTGTATTTAATCTCCTTTTGTTGTCAGTGATGAGGTATTTGTTTCCCATGTATACTTTACACCTCTACTAAATTAATAACATTAGGTCTGCAGTTGTTAGGTACTAAGAGTGTGACAATTACTGACAGGTGTGGAGTAATCAAGTGGCTAGGACTAATCAATGGGGATAAGGCAAAGAGAACTGTGGCAGGTGTAGAGCTGGTGAGTAACTCTCTCTCTCTCTCTCTCTATTGAACAAATTAATGAAATTTATCTCAATGAGCCAATAGAAATGTCTCTTGTTCTTAATATGAATGGCGGCACATTGAGTAGATAAGAAACTGATGGTACGAGAGTGCTCACAAGTTGTTTCAACTGCTAACCAATTTATCTCAGGAGGATGGTAGTGATGGTCTTAGTGACGGCACCTTTGGAGGTAACAGGTACTTCACCTGCGCCCCCGGAAAAGCTATCTTTGTCAACCTGAGCATGTGTAGACAGGACAGTCGCTTCCTGGAGTCTCTCTCCTTCAACAGCTCTAGGGCCAGTGTTGGTGAGGAAACATTGCTAATTGAATCGGAAGCAGAGTAGAGTAAGTTACAAATTATTGCTCACTTCCACATCTTCGGTCGTATAAGAAAACGATATAATAGTAAAATAAAATTTAATTATAATAATATTATATGTTCTTTCCTTAGTGGATGTGGAACTGACCGATAATTTATAACTTAGCCTAATTTGTGAAGGTAGCTTCAAATAATATCGTGTGATCTCCTTGACAGCTTTTGGTTCTGAAGACTGTGGTCCCATCCGTGGACAGGTGGCGCCTCTAGAGGGCCCCCGCATCCCTAAGATGATAGGCACTAACAAAGGCATTCAGGGTCACCAGAACAGCTGCTACCTTGACGCTACTCTTTTCTCTATGTTTGCCTTTACTAGGTGAGTGGGAAGTAGAGAACTAGATCATACCAAAGAGATATAAGTTACTTACTGGTGGACTAGCTAGATCGTACTATATATCATAACTATGAATAGCAAAAAAATAATCGTAAGTAAATCATTATGACTTGGTTTGGGGATATATCTATTGTTACAGAATGCTATGTTTCTTTATGAAAATAAGTGCAAATAATTGATATAAGCTAGAAGATATCTCTTTATATATATACTTAGCTACATTTTGAAGATAATAAGTTTATTAATTGTATCACAGTAAGAAGCATTACAGATTTAGACAACATAATAGCACAAATATATTGATAACATTAAGTCTATTGGTAGCCTCAAGGGGTGGTTATTTGTGCAATATTGCTGTTCATGGTTCACAGCCATATGGATACGTTTTATGTCCTTTTATGAATTATTGATTTATTATTATATGGAAAATATTCAATACATGCCTGTCCCATTCTCTGTGAAACAGTTAACTAACCATTGTTTTTCTGTAGCGTGTTTGACAGCTTGCTGTTCAGACCTGAGGCAAAGCAGGACATCAGGGAATATGGAGAGGTGCAAGAGGTGCTCAGGGAGGAGATCGTCAATCCCCTCAGAGCCAACATGTTCGTCAGGGCAGACAGAATCATGAAACTCAGGCAACTACTCGACCACTTGAGTTCAGTCACTGGCCTGACTACTGAGGAGAAAGGTGGGTAAATGTGGTGCAAAATGTTTTGGTTAAAATCTATTGATAATAATAAGTTAATAACCCGTATTTTCATTATTTTTTATTCAAATTTCACATATAACATTAATTTACAAGGAAAATGAATACTGTTGTATGAAAAAGAAGTAGTGATATATTTAAAGTGTCATCTCTCTCACCAAAATGGCTTCTGAAAATACAGTAATATGTATCATTATTTATTATAGTAATAATATGCCAATAAATTTTCTTGACATTGTTACCCACAGATCCAGAGGAGTTCCTACAGTGTCTCTTAGCTCAGACTCTTCGCGCTGAGCCTTACCTACAGTTGTCATCAGGACAGGAGGCATACCACTACCAGCTGTTTGTGGAGAAAGATCACAATGTAGGCATGCCTTCGGTACAACACCTCTTTGACCAGAGCTTCCTCACTTCAGACGTCAAATTAAAGCAGGTAAACCACTCGTGTTAGTGGTTTGTAAAATGAATATCCTTTTGAAGATATCTGTTGGAATATTGTTCAATATCACCCATGATTCTCTTATTTAATTAGCAACACAAAAAAATGGAGGATAGTTGTTAGATTTTTCTCAGTCAAAATGAATGGTTGTTTAAATCTAAAACGTTTGACATTATCTGTTAATTGCAGGTGCCTCCTATCTAAAAAGTTTGACATTATCTGTTAATTGCAGGTGCCTCCTATCTAAAAAGTTTGACATTATCTGTTAATTGCAGGTGCCTCCTATCTTAAAAGTTTGACATTATCTGTTAATTGCAGGTGCCTCCTATCTTAAAAGTTTGACATTATCTGTTAATTGCAGGTGCCTCCTATCCTCATTCTGCAAATGCCACGGTTTGGTAAAGACTTCAAGATGTACCCTCGAATTCTGCCCTCTCTACTCCTTGATGTTACTGACGTCATTGAAAACTGTTAGTAAATTGAAAGTCATGATAAGGTGATTTGAGAGTTTGTGTTGCAGTAGCTAACCACATCCCCTCTAGCCCCCAGACAGTGCATCATCTGTGGCATGGTGGCAGAGTTAGAGTGTGCGCAGTGCTTTGGACAGTACGGGTCAGGAGGCTTGGAGAGTGTTGCATTCTGTGCCAAATGCATAGAAACTGTGAGTCGGTGTGGCTCTTATTAAATTACAGCCATCTCTTTGGATTATACATTAACCGCCACTTCATATCCCTCCCTATAAATATAGAGCATTGTCTTTTTATATTTTTTTTATATCTATAGGTATCTATATTTTTTTATATATCTATGTTAAGTTACACAAATATTAATAAGTTAATAACCCGCTAATTTTAACAGCCAATTACACCAGTTAATAATGGTGAGTGTTTTCTCTGCAGGTGCACACCCACAAAAAGAGGGACAGTCACAACTCTGTTCACAAACTCAGAATACCCCACGAGTTTCAGATTCTCGCCACTCACGTCAGTTCGGTACCCAGGGTGTTCATGGAGCTGTTTGCGGTGGTGTGCATAGAGACGTCACACTACGTCACATTCACCCGCTGTGGGGAGGGACCTGACGCATCCTGGTGCTTCTTTGACTCCATGGCGGATAGGAAAGGTAAACTATAATGTGATAACTTTATAGAAGCTGAAGTTATGACTTGGATCAGTCGGATGACAAAGTTAAGAACTAGGGTAAAGTATGAATTATAGGTCAGTTATAGGATTAAGTTTAGTTTTAAGGTAACTTTAAGCTTTCTTATTCTTACGACGGAAGGTGGGTAGCTGACAACTACTGTGGAGCGCCTCGGCAGGTGGCGGATAGCCGAACGGCCTGCAGATATGTAGGTTAGCTGCGAATATATTGAATAAGCAGCGGCGGACCGTACTGTCCGGTAATGATAACAGTCGTGAGTCCACGGGGATACGTTATCCGGCATAGCGGCCGTTAAGCGTGAGGCCCTGCCTAAGAGAAGAAAACTCTGACAAAAACCGCCTGCTGCCTTGTAGGTCCCACCTATTGTTGGAAAGGCTAGGAGAAGGAAACTCCGATATAAAACCGCCTGCTGCCTTGTAGGTCCCACCTATTGTTGGAAAGGGTAGGAGAAGGAAAACTCTGAAATAAAACCCTCTAAGGAAGGTAACCTTATCAAAAATCCTCCTGATAAAGGTACTATCAATATGAACTTTACAACCATGGCCACGGCCCCCAGTCCCGGGCAGCCCCTCCAGTCGTCGCTGAGTGGGGGGCAAGGGGGTGCTAACAATCTCCCGGTCCGATCGAGCGACACCCCGATAACGACTGACCACCCATCTGATACCGTCTCTGGACCTACCACCATGTTCACCATGGAACCTTTCATGCCACGCCTCCCCCATCAAGCTGGTAGAGGTGGAAGAAAGCGAAGAAGAGGTCAATTGATCCTGAGAACAAGAGGCAACAGTGAATCAGAGCAAACTAATGACATAGAGTACCCCAAGAATTTTATTATTAAATCACCAGAGAACACAAATTTGTTAAAAAATAAACACTATAAAAGCCCATGCCGAGCTAGTTAGTACCATCAATGGCGAACCAAAATCAATAGTAGAAACCCGTAAAGGGACAATTCTTGTACAGGTCATTAACAGAGAACAATCAGAAAAGATCCAAAACATCAATCAATTAGCAGGAGTTCCTGTTGTCATAGAACTAAATGACTCCATGAACAAATCAAAAGGAATAATTAGATTCGATAACCTCCCAGGCTTTACAGAACAAGAACTAACCGAAGCACTCTCCAGATTTAAAGCTACCGACGTCTACCAAATGAAAAAACGAACTGGCAACAATAATACCATACCCCTTCCTCTATATATAGTTACATTTAATACTCTTAAACTTCCTGAAAATGTACAAATTGGATGGACTAATTGTCGAGTCAGACAATATATCCCACGACCTCGACGATGCTTCAAATGTCAAAGGTTTGGACATGGAGCTGTGAATTGCCGCGCAGAGGAGCCCCTGTGCGGTAATTGCGGGTCCCGTGCGCACGGAGAATGCGAAAACAATTAAAAGTGCATAAATTGCAGTGGTGATCACCCTGCCTACGCTACTGATTGCCCAACATATAGATATGAAGAAGAGATAATTGCCACCCAAATCCGAGAAAACATCACCTTCAAAGAAGCTAAGGCTGCTGTTTCAGAAAGGTATATTCGCCCACGAAGACTGTACTCCGATGCAGTTCAACAGCCTAGCCAACTTCCGAACCAATCACAGAGACCTAGTGGTGCAAGACCTACCACGGCCCAACGAACAATACCCCATTTCCAAACAACAAACCAGATAACCAAACAATCAATCATAAATCTAAACCCTCACAGAGGGGAACGTCAAAATAGAGGCTCTGCAAACTTCACAGAGACTTTTAATAGATTCCAAGCACTATCTAACCCAGACACAAACCCTCTCCCCCCTACAAGGACTGAAGACAAAGAAAACGAAGAAGATTCACACATGAGAAAAAGACAGCATGAAAGCTCACCAGAATTAATGGACAGGAAAAGATCATGCCAACATGAACTCCCTATTCGGCCAAATCCACCCCCAACCATGAACCCCCTCCCACCTCCTTCCCTCCCACCTCCTTCCCTCCCACCTCCTTCCCTCCCACCTCCTTCCCTCCCACTTCCCTCCCTCCCATCATCTCCCTCCCTCCCGTCCACAACACCCACCCCTGCCAACTCTCCATCCCATTCCCCTTCCAAAATAGCTAGCTTTCCCCTCCCCCAACGTCCCAGCAGATCAACAACTTCTCAGTTCCACACAGGAAACTTCTTCCAGAACAATGAAATATCAAAATCATATGGTCGCCATACCTCATCTGAGCGACACAGAGATAGAAGCAAAGAGCGGAAGTCATCCGATAGCTCCAACTCATCACTTAATAGAAACCTAAAGATATTAAAACCCCTAACTGAAAGCAAACCATCTTCATCATCAACAGACCGCGTAAAATTCAAAATACCCTACAAGAAGTAAAATATGAGTGCTGAACAAATCCATCACAAGTTTATTCAATGGAACATCAGAGGCTACTACAGTAATTATGAAGACCTTATCACAAGTCTGATAGACGTAAACCCCAGCACCGTCTGCCTCCAGGAGACTATGCATGGGGGCCGTATTCTCAAACCACCAAGAAACTACCACATTACTCATAATAATCCACCTAATGCTGTTCCTGGTCAAGGACTTTCCATTTTGACCAGGATGGATATACCATTTACCCCCTTGAACCTCAATACAGAAATCCAAGCAGTTGCAATAACGGTATCTTTACCATATCATCTATCAATTTGTAATATATATCATTCCCCCGGCACCACATTATCCTTTCGGAACCTTGAGAAACTTCTAACGCAGCTCCCTGAACCTTTCCTGGTGATGGGTGACCTTAATGGACACCACCCAGTCTTGGGCAGCCGCCATACCAACCCTGTTGGTAGAACAATTGACAGACTTTTAAGCCAGAATAGTGTATGTCTTCTGAATGACGGTACAGGAACCCGACTTAATATTAATACCGGAGAGACGTCATCCCCTGATATCACCCTCTGCTCACCGGAACTTGTACCAAAACTAGAGTGGAGAGTCATTAATGAGAAGTTTGGAAGTGACCACTTTCAGATCGTAGTGGATGACCTAACCCCTATAAGTGCTCCTACTATAAAAAGACCTTCACTTTCTCGTGCAAACTGGAAACGCTTCAAGCAACTGGCGGTTGTGAATGTGGACTGTGTGGATGATGTGAACGATATGTTGGATGTATTCGAAAACACAATAAACAATGCAGCGCTCGAATCTATCCCCCACACCTTTGGAGGCATTGGACGTATTCCTGTCCCGTGGTGGAATGATGAATGTAAAACTACAAGACGGGAAAAGAAGATAGCACAGCGTAGATATCACCGACGCCCAACTATGGAGAATAAAGTCCTTCTGAACCAAGCCAGAGCAGATGCCCGTCGGGTACAGAGGAGAGCAAGGAAGCAGTGCTGGATTGATTACATCAATAAAATAACCACAACAACCCCAATAAACAGTGTCTTCCAGACTATCAAAAAGATTCAAGGTAAATATAGAAGCGCCCCCTTACCGGTTATCAAGACTAACACTGACAATATCTTACAACCAGAAATGGTTGCCAATCTTCTTGGACAGGCTTTTGCCAAAATCAGTGCAAGCGACAGCTATTCACCAGAATTCCAAAATATAAAGACGACAGAAGAGTCTCGTCTTCTCAATTTTGCAGGAGGAAGCCGGGAGCCTTACAATGATGAGATATCCCTACCGGAACTTCAAGCCGCACTCATGTCAACTAAGAATACTGCATGCGGCAATGATGGCGTATATTACCAGATGATTAAGAACCTTCCAATTGAAACACTGCAGTTCCTCCTCGGAATATTCAATAAATGCTGGCTAGAGGGTATTTTCCCTTCTAGATGGTCTCGAGCAATTTTGCTCCCTTTCTTGAAACCAGGAAAACCTCCAAATGATACAGGAAGCTACAGACCAATAGCCCTTACGAGCAGCATCTGTAAATTGCTGGAGAAAATCGTTAACGTTAGATTGATGCATCTTCTGGAAGAAAACTCATTAATAAATGAAGTACAATATGGTTTCCGACGTATGAGGGGAACAGAGGATGCTATCGCCAGACTTGAGACTGCCGTATGTACTGCGTTCGCTAGAGGCAAGAGCCTCTATGCCATTTTCTTTGACATCAGGAAGGCCTACGATACAGCTTGGAGGTATGGTATCCTGAAGTCCCTTCACGAGTATGGTATAAGAGGACCACTTAGCATCTTTGTCCAAAACTTTCTGAATGAGAGAATATTCCAGGTAAAAGTGGGCAACCACCTTTCAGACACCTTCAACCAGGAGCAAGGTGTTCCACAGGGAAGTGTCCTCAGCTGCACTTTGTTCCTTATAGCAATGAACAAAGTCACAGACGACCTTCCTGTCGAAGTACAGGCAACCCTGTATGTGGATGACCTGGCCATTTACCTCACATGTACCTACGCCCCAACAGCTGAACGCTTACTCCAGCGATCCGTCAACAAAATATATAACTGGGCAACAAGAAACGGATTCATGCTGGCCCCCGAGGAAACCCTGGGATGTGTTTTCCACAGAGGAAGAAAACTCCCCACTCCACCTAATGTTAGAATCTTAGACCATGCCATCGAATTCAGAGAGTGCGTCAAATTCTTAGGGATGTCGTTTGACAGAAAATTAAATTGGCAAAACCACATTGAGTCCCTCAGAACTAAATGCCTGTTAGCCATGAATGCGTTGAAAGCAACAGCACACCTCTCTTGGGGAGGAGACCGATGTACCCTCCTAAGACTCTACAGAGCTCTAATAAGGAGTAAAATGGACTATGGGTCGCAGTTTTACGGAAATGCACCTGAGAGCTCATTGAGGAGACTGGATGCTATACATAGTTCTGGAATTCGTCTGGCACTAGGTGCCTTTAGGTCCTCTCCTATCGCTAGTCTTCATGCGGAGGCTGGAGAAGCCCCATTATATATAAGACGTAACCAACTCTGTCTCCAACATTATGCCCGTCTGCAGCGTAACCCCAGGTCCCCAGCAGCCTCTGTTATCTTGGACGAGACAGAGGATAGAATATTTGACGGTAAACTTTCCCCCCTTGGCACTCGTTGTAGAAGACTGCAAGCGGATCTGAACATTAACATTGGAAACTGTGCACCTAATAAGCTAAGCCAGCATCCTCCGTGGAGACTGAATACTTCTTATTGTCGAGAACTGTGCGAGACACCAAAGAAGGAACAGTCTGAACACCACCTCAGAATAAGCTTCTATCGTCACCTCGAAGAAAAACACCCCCAGACCTTTAAAATATTCACTGATGGGTCAAAATCAGAAAACGGAGTTGGGTATGCATATACCTCGGAGCACGGCACATTTTCTGTTCGAATTCCGGATGATTCTTCTATTTTCACAGCTGAACTAATGGCGATTCGTGACTCTCTAAAATTCTGCATGGAAGAAAACATCGATAACTCTATCATTTGTTCGGATTCGAGAAGTGCGCTCGCAGCCATTGAAAGTATAAACTCGCCGCACCCTATCGTATGTGAAATCCAGAACTGGCTTATGGAACTCAATATTGGACAGAAGATAGTACAGATGTGCTGGGTTCCCAGCCATATAGGCGTCGCCGGTAATGAGCTGGCAGACAAGGCTGCGAACAGAGCAACACATTTGAGAGATAAGTTGAGTATGAAATTGCCCTGTAGGGACATGTACCCTTTGGTGAGGAGAGCCGTGAGGGATGCTTGGAGCGAGAAATGGAGAGACGTAGTGGACAACAAACTGAGGGAGATCAGAGAGGATTTGAGGACTTGGCCATCCTCAACTCACAGAACAAGGAGAATTGAGGTGACCCTGTGTCGCCTTAGAATAGGTCATACACTGACCACCCACAGACATCTCATGGAGAGGGAAGATCCTCCTCTCTGTTCTCGTTGTGCAGGGGATGTGTCTGTGAGACATTTGTTGGTGGAGTGCACTGGTACCGAGGCAATAAGGAGAAATTTTTATGGAAATACCCCTGTAACCCTGAAGACAGTCTTGGGTGAAAGCTCAGACACATTTAACGTTCCGAAACTCATGGCATACCTGGAGGCCATAGGACTTAAAGAGATATAGCTAAAGAGAATTCGTCACGAAATATCCGACTCCCTCCGGACGACGTGGCAGAACCTGGAATAAAATAATAATAATCACATCTTCAATCATATAAGAAAAAACTATACAATAGTTTTAATTACTAATCTGTAGCTATGTAAAGTTATCATGGATGCCAATTAAAATAATAATTATTATATCGTTTTTCTTGTATGACCGGAGAAGTGAAACTTACAGATAATTCGTAACTGTCCCTACTTAACTTCTCATGTCAGTTTTCATCATCTAAAGTTGTAATGTTACAAAATCATAATTTTGTTTATAAGTTAGTTTGATTTTTCAAAAGTTCTATATTTTTTCTCGTAGGGGAACAGAACGGCTACAACATCCCGAGTGTTGTGGAATGTGAAGAGTTGGTACAGTGGCTGAGTGACAGCAACACTCAGTCACTGGAGGCGCTGCCTGATGATAAGTCGTTGCCTGATTTGACCAGAAGACTACTCTGTGATGCCTACATGTGCTTCTACCAGAGCTCTAAAGTAGCCATGTACAGATAGTCTAAAGTAGTCATGTACAGATAGTCTAGAGTAGCCATGTACAGATAGTCTAGAGTAGCCATGTACAGATAGTCTAGAGTAGCCATGTACATTGTACAGATAGTCTACACTTAGGCTGCGCGTACACCAGAAGAAAGATAGCAAGAAAGTACCAGTGCACACCAAGAGAGAGTACTCAGCTTGCAACACTGGTTCTATATTATCCCAAAGTTTTGAAATGTACATCCGGTCTCTGTGTTTAGCATTCTTGCTGCACCTAGTAGCACGATGCTTAAATACTTCCGATATGAGGAGTTATAACAGAGCGTGCCTGATGTAAAAAACTACTCGTGTGAAATCAGACATCACATTGAAGCACTCAAGTCAAAGAAAGTTTTGCGAGAAGTCAACTGAGAGACGAGTCTATCTTGCAATATTTCTGTGTGCGCACTAGATGGTATTACCGTACTACCCATTTCAATCTTTCTTGCTATGTCTCTTTAGGTGTGCGCGCTGTCTAAAATAGTACAGCTAAGGTAGTCATGTACAGATAGTCTACTCTACAGTAGTCATGTACAGATAGTCTACTCTAAAATAGTACAGATAGTCTACTTCAAGTACATCTAGACTGTATGGCTGCTATTTATTCAGGTTTATATTCAATTGTAATATTGAAACTGCCATTTATCTCCGTAGAAAAAGATATCGATACCATAAAATTCTATTTGTTCTTGTTTCCTTTTCATCAAATGAAATTTTCCCAATTTATATCTTGGATCTTAGAAAATTAGAATTGTAGAAATTTCATTCGATGAATAGCTTCCAAGAACGAAAGAATATTATAGGTAGAACCTCTATTTCAAGGATGAACAGTTCGACAAAGAGTGACTAATATAATTTGGTTTATTTTCTACGTTAATGCCATTTCAGGTGTGCCTGTATTTTCTGAAGTTGTCTTGCTAGTTATTTATTACTTCCATCACTTGCCTTCAACACATTCAATTCAGTGTAAAAAAGATACCAAAGTAAACCTAACAGAGCTTTTTATGCTATTATTTATATTATAAAATTGACGTCACGAATGATCAGCAAAGAGAATCTGATGGTAGCCTAGCGAATTATTAGAGGTCTAAATTAAATTAATTAGTAATTTATATCCAGTAGTTTTCATTGGTGGTATTTCTATTTAATTCTCGCCATACGTGAGTTTCACAAAGATGTCTTATTTTAATTATGAGTTCCGATAATTTTGACTCACGTAAATTTTATTTATTTTCCTAACCAAAGATTGTTTTAAGTTAGCTACTACATTATGATTTATATCTACCCTTGTGTTTCCATTTTGTATTTTAACAAGCTTTAACATAAACTGCTTTAATTTAAGTTTTCAGCCATTAACTGAGTTTGCCTAAAATACTCTCTATGTAGTTTTTAAGGTAATTAATAAATCATGCTTCAATGCCGATAGAAGCAGAGTGAAATGTGTGTGTACCATGTCAATATCTTTAATGTAACAGTAATTGCATAATTGTAGTGCCATGGTCCATGTGTTCATATACCCCGTATGCTCCATGTTGCTGTCTGCGGAGGTTGTAAACGAAAGGAACCGTTATAATTTTCGATTATGGATTGTCTTTTTCAAGCTTGTAATTTTGCATTTTCAAGCGATAGCGCTAGGGTTATGCTCTTCTACTACGAGGTTTTAGATTTTGTGTTAGGTAGGCTCTTCATTTTCCTCTTCAATACGTGATGCAGTCACCATTGCTTTTCGTTCATAGTGACTGTAGTCACGAATTAACTCTTCTGCAACCATGACCATTGCCACTTTTCTTTCCGATTGCATCTCAAAGTCCCTTGTATTAAGTTTCCTTTTTTGACATCAGCGATATGGCCTTTGGTTTTGCAGCAGACTTTAAACCATCACTAATGAATTGACTAATTCCTTACTCTCTCTATGGTGTGTACACGGTGTTACAAGGTAGTACCAATAATGATTGTTGATTTTATGAAGAATTTTATAAATGTATATTTAATGAGATTGTTTCATTATCTTTTTCTGATTATCTGAATTAAGAACTGTTTTATTATTCAGAGAAGTGATTCGATGAAACCTAAAGAAAGTTTAGAACTAAATATACACAACACTAATACCAAAGATATTATTCTACAACTGAAAATTTTTGTTTCAAACGTGCTTTGTGCTGCCATTTCTGTTTCAAAATGGTGAAAAGAATTTAACACAGGTTAGATATGGTAAGAACATTCGAGTTATTTCGTGTATGTAACGTAATCAAGGCAACAAATTTTATAGGATCGATACACTTCAGAATTTTTTTCTTTATTATTGATCTCAATTTTGCATTCATGTAGAACAGGACAAAAGGAAACGCTTTTGTTCATGCTAAAATTTTGCCAACAAACAATAGAAAACTAGTTTTTAATAGAGAATGACTATTTTAGGGGTAACTTCAATGCTTTATATCGGCTTTAAAAGAATTCACTTACATAGACGAGACAGGATTCGTTTGAAAGAAGAAAAGTTGTTTCACGATATAGCTTTGAGATATATGAAAATGAGTTTATTTTAGAAGCTATAGATACTTCGAAAAAAGTAGGAAAACCCTATTTTAGCTTATTTTTCTAATTACTGTCGCAGAATGACGTCATTTATTTATTTATCATCTTGTTATTCGCATAACTGAAAAAGTATTCAACCAAATTGCCTGAAATTTGATGAAACGATTGGTCAATGTCTAGTGACC
Organism: Caprella mutica; assembly: GCA_947561585.1. Classification (NCBI taxonomy): domain Eukaryota; kingdom Metazoa; phylum Arthropoda; class Malacostraca; order Amphipoda; family Caprellidae; genus Caprella; species Caprella mutica. The sequence continues at coordinate 141,370 of CANNZV010000860.1, read as the reverse complement.
TGCTGGTAGAATTTGGGGAGTGACCCGGTCAAATGTCAAGGTCATGGTCATTTATAACTCAAAAGTATTGAACCATATTGCATGAAACTTGGTGAGACGATTGTTCAATATACAGAAACTATTTTGGGAGCGATCAGGTCGAAGATCAAGGCCATTTATAACTGAATAACTCTAAAAGTATTCAACCAAATTGTCTGAAATCTGATTGGGCGATTGGATAATGTTCAGGAAGACAGGAACAATATGGTAGAATTTTGGGAGCGATCCGGTCAAGGTCATTTAAAAAATTATTGAACAATATTGCATGAAAATTGGTGGGACGATTGGTCACTATCCAGTTACCAGTTTATCAGATTTTTGTAGCAAACGGATAAGCGGTGGCGGAGGTATGCGCTCTACTGAGTGCACGTAATTTAGTTCTTCAATGTTTTTTTCTTATTCAGATATAAAAAATATGAATTTTATAGAGCACCTTTTCCTCTTTCAAACGGACCCTGCCACGTCTCTCTACAACAAAAAACTGAGAGATATAGAGCATCAATCAACCCAAAACGTAAGTGTTCAGCACAGACAAACGGTGACCGAACAATTTGCCGTAAGGACAACTCGCCGCTAGGACAATTCGCCGTGTGATATATGATTTACCGCCGTATACACCATTTATATATTAAAAATAGCTAAAAGCTGCGTGTTGTAAATTATTTATCCAAATTTCTTAGCAGTTTTTGAAATGTTTTCTTTTCAATTCCAAAAGTTAAAAATGTTTTTTTTAACTATTATATAAACATAGTGTGTGTTGTAAATTAACAATAACATTTTCTTCGTTCTATTTGAAAGTATTTGGTTAAAAAACAATTTGCTATTGGATAGAAAAAAAGTTCAGGTGTCTTCTTCATACCTTTAATGACCTATAAAAATTACTTTAGTTTAAAACTAGTACATATGTGCAAATAGAAGGTTCTTTAACTACGAAATCTTAGATTTTTGTCTCAGGTAGGCTAATAAGTTACATTTACAACACCTCTTCATTTTCCTCTTATATTCGTGAGTGCAGTCACCTGTAATTGTGTTACTTTTCATATCATTCTTCAGTAAGTGATTGCATACACGAAATAGCTTTTCTGCATCCATGAACATGTACAAGGAGTCACTTTGATTTCCGATTTCTTTTTCCGGTCCCTTGTATTTAATTTCCTTTTGACGTCAACTAGAAAGCCCTTAAGTTAAAAGCAGGCGTTAAACACTTCTAAATATTTTTTGCGGCCTGAAATATTCTCACAGATATAACAAAATAGACTAATTAATTGAAATACTGAAATTTATCAACTACTGTTTTACGTCTGTATTGAGCGTATAGAAACAAATCATTGTTCAAATTTATAATATTTATAAATATATGTAAATGATGTATACGCGAATTTTCTGGCGGCAAGTTGTCCTAGAACCACTGAAACATATCTATCTATATGAGTCTTGAAAGATCCCAGCAAACATAGTCGTGTCAACTATATTTCTAAACGATACCACGTGCTTCACACTTTCGATGTAGAAAAAAATAGGTCCCTCTGCATCGTTCATATACATTTTTAGATTAGCGATGCAACACTCAAATAAATAAAAAATAGATATAAACGAGAGCGTTTTAGAAATGGTTAAGACACCAAAAGCAATATAAATTTTTTTCTAAATTGAAGATATTTGGAAACTGTTTCGATGAATTGTTGATACCATTATACTGTATCAAAACTCTTTCTAAATGACGCATAGAAACGAAAGCAGCAAATTCAAGGTCAAATATACAAGGTGGGGCGTAAGTTTGGAAGCAAATGAAAGTGCATATTATAATCCAACGAAAAATATATTTAATAATTTACAGTTATGCATTATTACATAAGGGTTTTAAGAATTCAAAAATCATAAATTTATTCAAAATGTCCTCCCTTGTTTTTAATAACAGCCTCAAATCTCCTCCGAACTCCTACTGCGGCACGCAACTGTTCTTGTGAAATTTCCTTCCAAGATCTCTGGAGCGAACGCTTTAAATCATCCACACTGCGATGGAATTTACCACAGGCCTTTGATTCATGAATGAACCATACCGAAAAGTCCATAGGATTAACATCTGGGGAGCAGGGAGGCCACATTTCTTTGGACCAAAACCGTGGAAGATGGTCATGGCACCAGTTTTGAGTGACATTTGCAGTATGTGAAGTCGCGCCGTCTTGCTGAAATGACCATAGAGTGTCATTACCGAAGTGATCCTTAGCTGACTCCAACATTGGCGTCAAAATATTCTCAATATAACATTTAGCATTGATTTTGGCGCCTTGTTCCACAAAAATTAAAGGAGATCTCCAAGTTTCTGAAACGGCGGCCCAGACCATTACTGAAGCAGGTTTCATGGTTCTGTGGACAGTTTTCTGGTTGTATGCGATGTCTTTTGCATTTTTACCAATTATTCTGTCATTCCTCCGGTTGTGAGCCATCTCCACTGTGAAATTTTTTTCGTCAGACCAAACAATTTCACCAGCCGTGCCAGTCTTCAATTCTCTCAGAAGTGCTTTGCTTCTCTCCAATCTCTTTTTCTTTACAGCTTCTGACAGAGTATGTCTCTTTTGGAGGGTGAAAGAGGACATCTTTAGGTCTTCGTTGACACCTCTTCTCATTGTTCTGGGACTCACATTAGCTGTTTTGGCTAACAATCGTATTGACCTTTTCGGGTTTCTCCTGATCTTCTCTCGGGCACATTTTATCAGTTGTTTGGTGCGTTGTGAGCGTGGTATACCACTTCTTGGACGATCAGTCAAGTCTCTTCTCTCATTAAAACGCTTCACACACTTCCAAACAGTCGATCTCGCTATTGAGAGAGTCTTTGAAATGACGGAATCTGACTTCCCGGCACGGTGTAGAGCAATAATGGCTTCTCTTTTGTCTGACATTTTTGAATTGACTAAATTTTTGTAAAAAATAACACTGCCACGTCATAATGTAGTGTCTCTACTATAGTTCAAACCGTATCACCTACTTAGGAACTTATTTTTAAGAATTATATTAATGTTTGAAAAATTGCTTCCAAACTTACGCCCCACCCTGTATATCTATATTGAAGATATATTTTCCGTAGAAAGTTGAAATATCGAACTGTATTTCTTACCTACTTCTAATTTGTTACTTAGAGTGCAATTTACGTTTGGGGGCATATCAATTTTATTAATGTTATACATACAAATAAATGGGGAGAGATGAAGTGATGTGTCTGGGTATCGAACGTGGGCCATGCAGTTCTGTGCTCTGGAACACAACCACTCTGCCAATCTGGATGCATTTGAAGAAAAAAAAATTGATATAGACCCAAGCCTATAGCTTTAATAAAAGCGGTAATTTTGAGATATATCTAGAAATGATTACCGTTCATAGACATGGAAAATGGAGACAAGTTTTTCGTGATTATTTCATGACAACTAAAAAACATCAAACTTATAATCCAGAAGAGGTTATTAGAAGTAATTGGTTCATAAATTCAACATGTCCCACCTTAGGGTAAGTTCCGTGTTATCGCACGGTTCCATATTTTAGAACACATAAAATTCTGTATATAATAATCATTAGTTAACTTTTATTTTCGATTGGTATCCATGATACCAATTAGAATAGAAGTTAAATAATAATTATAATATTTTTTTTCTGACGTGTCCGAAATTGTAGAACCAACCAATAACTTGGAACTTAGTACCCTACTACCTAAAATATTTCATAGAGCATACGTAAAATGTCTGTTTGTTCAATGTAGCACAATAATTATAGAAATCAAAGTATCTATTAATTACTCACCTATACTGAGTGAGAGTTAAGCTATGGATGGATTTTAAAACCTTTCATAAATTCACAACTTTAAACTTTCATCACAGTCACAAACAATGAAACGCTGTTTAATAATAGGCTTACACAGAATTCTAACGACAAAACAAATTTTAATTCATAGAAAATGAGATGCATAATCAAGGAGTGACAATTATAAATATATATTTCTTGTTACTTTTCCTAGCTTTAATTACCGTTTGGTAATTAAACTGAGTCATGTTTTGGTAATTAAGCGGGGCCTGCCTGTACAGGCATGCCCCGCTTTTATTTTTCCAAAATCACAACTCAGTCTTATTACAAATGGTAATAACAGCGAAGAAGAAATATATATAGGTGTATGTCAAGAATTTATATAATTGTAACTTCTTAAAAATTTCATTTTCTATGAGCTCGAATTAAAAAAACGTTTTGAGGACACGACTAGCTTATCGTAAAGAAGAAAGCTCTGTGATGAAAGTGAATGAATCAAAAGAATTAAAATATAACCATAGATTAACTCTTACTCAGTATTGGTATGTAACTAGTTAGATAATTTGATTTGTGTAATTGTGTTGTTACATGAGCAAACAATAATTTTATATGTACACTTCAAAATATTTTTGGCAGTACGTGGAAGTAAAAAAGTAACCAAGAAAGTACTCTTCACTTTCGATGTCAAAAAAAGGAACCAAATAGATCCTCTGTATTGTTCAGATTCATTTTAGAATATCACATGCAACACTTAACTAAATAAAAAAGAAATCTAAACGAAAGCGCGAAATGCAATAGACACCATATCGATATCAAATACACTTACTTCTAAATTGAAAATATTTGTTAACTGTTTCAATGGATTATTGATACCGATATACAGTATTCAGTACTCTTTCTAAATGATGCAACTATATTTCACTTATTGTTTCTAAATAGTAACCATAAAGAAAAATCTGATCTTTCAAATGCATTTTCGGTTGGCGATGCAACACTATTCTGATCATAAATGGAATGAAATTTTAGGTATCTATTCTAAAACGGAATTCCTTAATATAATATACATCTAATTGGTGTCCGGAAAACTGCCAGGCGGAAAACTGCCGAAGCGGAAAACTGCCAGGCGGAAAACTGCCAGTCACTTATTGGTAATATATGTATATTTTTAGACTTTCTGAAATATTCTTTAGTTATAAACACATTTTAATTTATAAAAAACAGCGTTAGTTCTTCTTTAAGAGGTTAAGGGGACATTCATTTTTACAGTAATAATTACATAGATATTGGAATACTTAAATGATATTTAAAGGAAAATAATATTTCAACAAATCTACTTTATTAAACACCCAGTAAACCAAACTTCAGTACAAATAAAAAATGTATAATTACCAATTTTAATTTATTTATCAAAGTTACAAACATTTTAAAAACATTTTCAGTTACGTTTATAGTCTCTCGTTTTTAATTTCCTATTGACGTCAGCAATATAGCCTAATTTGGTTCCGAAGCAAACGTTAAACCCTGTGTACTGATTTGTGAATATTAGATAATTAGATATTCTTACAATAATATAATTTTAAATTATACAATGAATTAAGTGAATGTTAAATCAACTTATATGTAGGTTAAATAGTTATTACATTTACATTTTTATTCTCCATCTCATTAACACCACCCATTCATTTTAACAATTTTCATTTATATGTAAAAAGTATCATTAATTAATATGCAATCAATTCGATCGAGTGAAATTGTCAGAGAATTAAGTAAGTATTAACAGTTTGATAATCATAGATGTTGGGTTGCAAATTCTAAATATTTCACGAACATCGATCAAAGTTTTTTTTATTGTGAGTACAAGTGAATATTAAGCTTCCCTACAAACAATTCCATGTGTTTACCATGTGCCATTTATACATTTCAATCAGGTGTATACAGTTTCAATGCATATTTTTGGAAATGGATACAATATTTATTACATGTTGTTTTACGTGGTAATATGATAAAATATATGTGGTTACCATATGTTATAAGTGTGGCATTTAACATGTTGCTATGAATGTGGTAATTAACACTTGAAAAAAAAAACTTAAATAAGTATGGTAATTTACATGTGGATATGATGTGGTGTAAACAATCTCTATTTGATACGTTTTTTTGTGATATGGTTTTAAAATGGCATAACCACATGTTAATTATGTGTTTTTATGATGGTTAGATTGGTTCAATGTGGATAACACATATTCATACTCCATTGCCACATTAAAACCATTAACCCACATGGTAAATATGTGTATGCAATAGGGAATGGTTTGCAAGGTTGAAGACTTGTTCAATTCTCAAATTATAAACACAAAACGAAATAATTAGACACTAAACCCGTTATGAACTGATAATGTAAAGACGCGTTGTGTAAACAATGAAATTGTACTTTGTCCCAAATACAATTATTCCTTTGTTTCTTCTCTTAGTTTTTTCTAAGAAAGGTTATATTTTCAATTTCTATATTGTAATTGATTGATTTCTGTAATATTTATCTAATTATGTATTTTATATATTTTTCTAATCAATGAGTGTACATTTAACTATTATTTTTATTTTGTAAAAATGAATATCCCTTTAACTCCTTAACGAAAGGTGAACGGCTTTTTTATAAATTGAATGTCATTATTGACTAAACTGATTAAATTGTCAATAAGTGACTGGCAGTTTTCCGCCTGGCAGTTTTCCGCCTGGCAGTTTTCCGCTTCGGCAGTTTTCCGCCTGGCACTTTTCCGTGTACCATCTAATTACTGGTGTTGTTTCGATTCATTTAGGTAGATATCGGAATTTATCATAAATTATACGAAATTTTAGATGTCTATTCTAAAACAGAATTCAATAATATAATAGATATCTATTTACTGGTGTTGTTTCGATATGCATTAAACGATTTCTGATTAGAAAATAAACGATGCGGACTAGAGTGGAGATTTTTGGATACTGATGGTAGAAACAAAAGAGATTTCTAAACAGTCAAATAATTTAGATACATTCAGTTAGATATCTAATTTAAGTGTATTCCATATCCATTACCGGCATGCGCTACCAGCGCAACGAATTAGACACACCGATATCAAATAGATTCGGACATGTTTGCTGGGATGTGTCACATGACCAGCAACACATTCTCTTAAAGAAAAGCCAGTGCGGCACTGATTTCTTATTGGAGCCTAGATTGCAGGGGTGGTTTTATTTCTCCCAAATCAACTTCCACAACCCATCTGAGGTGCGTAAGGGCGGATGCGTTCCTAGCCAACTGTAGCTGTACGCGCTACAAACAAGCTATGACTGTAATATTTACACAGTGGTATTTGAAATTTTTGGCTTTACTCATGGGTAAGTATCTGATTAGCAGTTTGAATAACTAAATGAAAATGTTACCGTTTTTTATAAGAAATGCAATAGACACCATATCGATATCAAATACACATACATCTAAATTTAAAATATTTATTAACTGTTTCAATGGATTATTGATACCATCATACTGATATACAGTACTCAGTACTCTTTCTAAATGATGCAACAGTTTTTTATAATTTTACACTCTAATTGTCTTAATCAAATATGATTTTAGAGTAATACCTACTGTGATAACGTCACGTACACAAAATACGTCGATTGTTCTATCCATTATTTATATTATTCAACACTTCCAGATAGCAGCACAAAGCCTTTTTGAAACAGAAATGTACGAGAGTTGTGTAAATTGTAATAATGTGAATCGTATTCAGTTATTGTACTATGTATCTTTGGTAATACTACATAGGAATGAGTTGTTGTACCATAGTATCTTTGGTAATACTACATAGGAATGAGTTGTTGTGGCCTGAAAACTCCCATTGACTTTTTTTATTGATTATTAATATGCAATAAAATTTGTAGCTTAGGTAAAACTTAGCAATTAAAACATTACAAGGATAAATGAACTCCCAAGCAATTTCATTCAAATTGAATTGAATATATATTTTCTATAATGTTTTACTTTGTAAGAGTTACTTAATCTACAAATGTATGCATATTAATAAATTAATGAGTGGTAAAGTAGGAGCCTTTGAAACAACAGTAAAAATTGGAAATAAATTCTACAGAAAGGAGATATCCTAATTAAGCAAGAACATTACAAAAAACGATTACAATATGTATTTATAAAATTGTAAGAAATAATATAATTCAAGAAAAGGTATTGCAATATTTAAATTTCAAAGATTAATATTACAGGGTTTGATTATTACTTTAAAAGCAAATATTTGAACACTATTTCAAACACCTACAATAGGATATTAGTCACAGACAATCACCAAATTAATTGGCTTAGCTAAGTTATTGCACCATGTAGTGGGGATAGAAATGACATGTGAAGACTAGAAATGGTCTCATATACAGTGACACACATACTGTGACTCATGTTAAAAACATTGAAACATTCGAATGCATTACAAGACCTTCAAATGTTTATAATCAAGAGCTGGTGACATAAGGCTCCGATATAGCTTCTACTTATTTTGTTTTTTTCAAAAAATTGCTCATATTTGTAAAATAGAATAATATCCATGATACCTGCAGGTATCATGGATACCAACTAAAATAAATAATAATAATAATATCATTCTTTCTTATATGATTCAAAAGCTTCATAGAAAAAGTAGGAGGAGCTTAGTAAAAAGTCTGGTGAAAAGACTTAAAAACTGTGCGTGTGTACGGCCCTTAAGGAACGTATCTAAGTTTCGATCTCATCAGGCCACCTCTCTTTTCAATATAGTCTTGATATTAACCTTGGTAAATTAATAGTAGAAAATAAAATATAATCATTTTGATAGATCGTAGATAGATTTTTCTAGAAATCCTCCCATACCATGTATTTTAAATGCATATTATGATTAAGATATTATGCATGCATTTATTAGTATCAACATACTGTGTGTGACGTACTACTCTACTCTAGAAAGTTACACATATTTAAAAAGTATGATGGTGAATGATGAAGCTTATTGAATTAAATATTATGTCTATAGATTTAACTCGAACATCCCCATAATTACATTCGTAAATTGTGGAAGGTAATGCTGTGGGTGGCATTAATTTATTTACTTGACATCTTGTTATTCGCATAACTCAAAAAGTATTCAACCAAATTGCCTGAAATTTGGTGGTACGATTGGTCAAGGTCCAGGAATAATTTGGTTAGATTTTGAGAGCGATTGGGTCAAAGGTCAAGGTCACGAAAAGGCCAAAATCGATTGAAGCGGCGGCGAAGGTATGCGCTCTAAGAATGGCCGTTCTAGTTAAAATTGTGTTATGGAGATTAAGAATATTTCAATTTGAAATCATTCAGTGATGATTTTTGAGCTTCATTAATTGTACTATACCAAAGGTATTATAATGTATTGAATACATATATTATGTTTGGTTGTACCATTTTATTCGATAGCATTATGTAGCTATGTATAGTCCTCAAAAATTCGTTTTCATAAACATGTGAAATCCTTTTCTATTTCAAGGTAGAATCTCAATCTTCGTCCTGATTTCATATTCTTCATACCATAGCTATATTACTGTTACTTTCCCCCACAACAGACCTTTACCCCATTCATTTCCCCTAAAGGCCCCCCACCACCCATACCCCTATAATTCACCCCCCCCCCTCTCACTGGATCTGCATGTAATTCAGAACTGAAACACCAGCACCACTTTGCTTCTTTGTAGTCTTCACCAAAATGATCAACTGACAGTCACAATCTACTGCAGATTAGCCTCCATTTTAAACTTCTTTTCAATAGAATAAGTTTTTATTGCTGTTAATGAGTAGAAACGTAAATATACTCCATTAGTATATTATATTAATATTATTAATATTATATATTAAGTATCCCTTTAAAAGTATATAATTATATACTTTTGTTACAACTTACCTGTCATTGTAATTTGAAGAAACTAATTGATATATTGGATCTATAGGAATAGTTCTCATAGTTTGTGGAAAGTAGGTGTGAACATATGATACGTTAATAATAAATCTATAAAGGTCGGATTGTTTCATGTTATGTTAACACACACTTTCCGATAACTGTGAGTGTCAGAGTACTGTTCTCCTATACAAAGTGTCTCCCCAAAGAAGTTATATTGGTATATTTTAACAATAATTAAGGGTATTTTGCATTATTTTGTTTGTTGCTCCCTTCTCCACTCACAGTTAAATTTTATACGTTTTATTCCTATTTTGGATGTTATAGCAATATTATTAATTATTAAAGGAGGTGAAAATAGGTAGGTAACATGTGCAGTGACGATAGGAAACATGTGCAGTGACGATAGGTAACATGTGCAGTGACGATAGGTACCATGTGCAGTGACGATAGGTAACATGTGCAGTGACGACATCATTGTCTATTTTCAATTAGCAAATAAAGAGAACCAAACTAACAGAAATGAAAATTAACTGTTTGCAGAAAGTAAAACTCGATAATCACAAAGTTAATAATCAATAATTAAAAGATAAAACTCAATAATCATAAGTAGTTTTAATATATTAGAAGTAAATTACTAATTTGATTCATATACTATTTTACATGTGTTTTCAAATAACCACATCTATGCTACCATATCAGCACACCACCAAATAACCACACCACCAATAACCACACCACCAATAACCACACCACCAATAACCACACCACCAATAACCACACCACCAATAACCACACCACCAATAACCACACCACCAATAACCACACCACCAATAACCACACCACCAATAACCACACCATCAATAACCACACCACCAATAACCACACCACTATAACCACACCACCAATAACCACACCACCCGGTGGAATATCATCGATTCACCCCGAGGGTAAGTAGGTCGCTTACCTTTTTGACCTTCCCCACACACATTGTTACCTCTTTTTGTTAGGAAAATACCTTTACACGCTACCTGCTGTGTTATTATCTATGCCTTACTAATAAGATGTCAGTCATCTTCATATTGATGGCTGCCATTGCAACTCATTTGGCAGTAACTTGTAGTAATTATTTTATACAAACGGAAAGCTAAAACAAGACACTAAACGAAACATAATAGTAATAAACTGTTTACAAATATGCTGTAGATCCTTTACTAAGTCTTCATAAGTTATTGTCAAATGAACCAGACTGTTATGCTGTATTTAAGTCACTCAGAACCATGTGTAAACACGCAGGCTTTTTTAAGTCTTTCCATCAGAATTTTTGCTAAGCTCCTCCTACTTTTTCCACGAAATTTTTGAATTATATGAGAAAAACTATATAAATATTATTTATTTGAATTGGTATCCATGATACCTGCAGGTATCATGGATGCCAACTAAAATAAATGTTTATTATATCATTTTTTCGTATATTATTCAAAATTCAAAAGTATCGTGGAAAAAGTAGGAGGAGCTTAGCAAAAAGTCTGGTGGAAAGACTCAAAAAAGCCTGTGTGTGTACGGCACTTTCGTTAGAGAACTGTCCTAGTGCAATAAGAACATTATACGTTATCATTATATTGCAGTGTGTTATAGTTATTCTAAACTCTCATGTACCATCATCTAATTTGATGGAGTGAAAGATTTCTTTGTGACCAACACTAGAAATGTAAGTTATTGAATCGTTTAACAAATACATAGCAATTAAGAGCTATAAAGAGCCTGTTTCTGTGTTAGGTAGTAATCTTCATCTCTATTGATACAAATATAAAAATACAAATGAGGATATATTAAAGGTCCTATCCAGGCTTCGATAATTAAAAAGATGAGTTTATTACATAATATTGTAGAACTAAGGTGCAACAACTGAGCGAATCACTAACCTGACGCTGAAGAAGAAGATTGTACACTCTTTGTTTTGATTTCAAATTTGAATTTTAAAACCAGACAATGCGTTTTCGGCCTTCGTTTAAGATATTAATTGTTTCCTGAAACATATAAACATTTATATGAAAAGTTTAGACGAATATTAAATGAATTTATTATACCTAATATCTAGTTAATATTGTGAACAAATGGTGCACATTCTTTTTCTTTAGATTGAATATTAGAAAGTCGGAAGTAAAATATGTATTGTATAGTTTTAATTATAATTTTTTTAACGACACATAAAATTAAAAATATGCTTTCAAATTTCATAAGGTTTGAAGAAAAATGATAAGGAACATCAGCCTCATTGATTTAAGCAATACAACAATTTTCTTGGAGGGGACATTTAAAGATAAATAATTTCCTGCATCAAGATTGTTTTAAATATTACTGCTATAGAACAACCAACTTTTCAAGGAAAAAGATATCATGATATTGTCACCAACAACATAACTACATTCCTAATAGAAAAAGAAAATCTGGTTTATCACGGCAGAAAAAACAATTTACTTACAATTACAATATACACTTTTTCAGTAGGGGTTTAATGTCAGCTTCGAAACCAAAGGCCATATCGCTGACGTCAAATGAAAATGAAAAATACAAGGGACTAGAAGAAGCAGTAAGAATGGAAAGTGACTCCATGAACAAAGTCACCCACCCAATCTTAGCACAAAATAAACCAAGAAATGCGGGAATTAAAGAGAGAATCCATTAACTAATCAAAGTGTAGTGTCAATTAGCAGTCAGTAACTTTATACATTAACATATTATTATGATCACGTCCAAATCTAGGCAGAAGTACTCATTCAATATAAGTAATTGCTCCACAGCCCTAAATAATGTCCATCACCATCGATCATAAGAACCAAGAAAGTCTGAGTATGAAACGCACTAAAGTCATTCAAATGGAAGGATGGAATTCTAAGCCGAATATTTGAATTGTCCCTCGACCTGCTCATTCAATGATAATTTTGTGTTTCTTCTTTTTCTGAATGTGAAGTAGTTTAAATAATGTACTTCTAAATTCTACTTTGTCTGTTAAAGGATAATAATGTCCTTTACAAGTTCATGATGAGGCCTTCAAAGAAATTCCTAGCAGACTGAAGAATGTCAGACATTTCATTCTCCAAATTCTTAAGGAGCAAAAAGTGGTCAAGTTAAACCTACCAAAATTTCATTTCGAGATTATTTTGAGAAAAAAAGTTTTGAATATTTTGACTACTATTTTGGTTAATAGTAATGATTCTACATTATCCTCAGGTTCACATTATTCCAATGAATTAGTTATTGATATTATAATGTTCTAATCTATATTGTTATCACGTACAGAATATTGGACTTAACCATTAGGTATTCACAATATTCATGTGAATTATGCAGTGCTAATGTTTGTCCTGAATGTTATATTTTGGTGATATTAAGAGCAAGGTGAATAATATAAAGCATTGTTATATATAGATAGGTGAATAATATATAACATTGTTACATATATTAGATGAATAATATAGAGCATAGTTATATATAGATAGACATGGCATCTTGTAGTGAACTGATGCATGCGATTATATAAATTCTTTGAAAGGTAAGAATGACATGTATTTATAACATGTTCTAACAAGTTTAGAACATGTTATTTCAAAAATATATTTACCATTTCAAAAATGTTCTTAACTAAAATATTCCATATATCAATTACTTGAATAAATGTTAACCTTGTAATAACAATATAAAGATACATACAATTGAAAGACAGTTGTGAAACACAGGCAGGCCCCGCTTTTATGAACTAAACCATATGACTCTCTTTTATTAATAAAAGTAATAGCGGGTAACTCCTCAAGCATCTAATTTTTCATGAGGTACAATGAAAGAAAATGGTCTGTAGAGTTAAAATTACGTGTAAACACTACAGTGTTGCAGAGATTATCGTCAGAATCAATTAGTTTTAATCTGATTTCTATGTTAACTTACTGTTCTAATTCTGAGACATGTCTCGCAATTAGAAACAAACAAACAAATGAGGGGTGTACTAAAAGCGAGGCTCGTCTGTTTAAACAAAATAATGATAATAAATAAATACTTTGATCATAAGACTACACAATGTATAGCATATATATACATATATATCCATGATACTATCACTGCCAGCGTGATGGCGGTGCCTCTTTACATTGGTTATCATTAATAACATCGCTAATAGTCACAACTTATATATACTATTAAAAGACTGACTCTAAAACGATATTTTTGCAATTCATTAAACCAATAATTATTCACAGTATCTAAAAAAAATATAAAATATTGGCTGAAAATGAAGCAATCATTTAAAATAACAAATTATAAATTTTATACATATTTTGAGTTTAAAAATGTCAATTAGTTAATACATTGTTAACCGCTTTTTAAAAGCTCATTACATAATATATCTAATAAATTGAGGCCATCTGTTTAGCAGACATGATACTTTACTCTACCTTGTCTGTGTGCTGTGTCCCATCAGTTGTGAATAATTGCCTGTGTTGCTGTTCGTTTGCAGTGCGATAACAAATAAAACTCTACCACTGAAACGAAAACACTTTGCAAAATTTCTAGAAACCTAACAGTGGATTCCGTATCTCTTCACACATACAATTTCTTTCTCCTCGTCTACACTATTAATTTCAATCAAGACATTATATCAAATTTAGTAAATATGTGAAAATTTTAAGTAAGCTTTTTAGTACCAATAGTAACCATCAAAGTCTTGCATTTAATGTAAAATGAATTCGATTTTTAATATTCACTAATTTTGCAAAGTAAATCTAAGAGATGGAAACCGTTCAATGAATTATTTAATTAATTAAATATATCTTATCGACATGTTTCTTAAATCACACAAACTGAGACTGGTTTGTTTCACATTATTAATAAAATAAAATGTAATTATTTTATAGGAGAGAAAAGTGAAAACCTACAGTTGTAAAATGGACGCTAAATCGGAGACATTGTTTATAATCTTCGCAGAAAGCGGAAGGTTATCTTTTAGACGGTATTTATTTATATATCATTTTGTTATTCGCATAACTCAATAAGAATTAAACCAAATTGTCTGAAATTTGGTGGGACGATTGGTCAATGTCCAGTTACCAGTTTATTAGATTTTGAGAGCTAATGGGTCAAAGAGTGAGGTCATTTATAACTCAAGTATTATTGGATGGTCAAGGTCATTTATAAGCTGTGGCGAAGGTATGCACTCTACCGAGTGCACATCATCTATTTTGAAATATATTTTCATTTCTAAAGTATGTTAATCCTATAGTTTTCATTTGAAGTTTAATTAATGGTTTTCCATCATTGGTAGTATATTACAATATATGGAAATCTACCCTGCAAAAAATTCCATGTATTCACTATGTGGCACTTACACATTTAAATCATGGTAATACCATAGCATATATACTTTTCGGAAATGGATACCATACGTATCACATGTGGTTTTACATGGTAATATGGTTATAATTACACATGGTAAACACGTGTTAAAAATATGGTAATTGCCACGAGTATATGATGTGGTCAATTAAACATCTCTATTTGATATGGTTTTTATGATATGGCTTTAAAATGGAATAACAACATCTTAATTACATGTTTTTATAACCATATAATAACAATGTGAAGTCAATATGGAATTGTTTACAAGGTACTGGTAAATTAAAACATACTAATTTCCATAGCAATAAAAGAACTATGAGTATGTACACTTTCCACACAGACGATGAGTACCTAACTCTTTGTTACCAATAGTTATTTAGATTGTGTTCAGATATTCCATTAATATGACATGCGAACATCATAGATGCAACACAAAGTCAACAATCTTATCACAATATTACAGAGAAGTAAAGCTAAAGTATCGACAAAGAAATCCCTTCTATAATTCAGAGCATGACTTCCATGGTATGCCTTCACCTCATCTAATTTAATCATTCACCATTTAAACATTAGTATTGATTATGTCTCAGTCAAGTTTATAAAGCTCTACTGCTGAATTTTTCATTATTGGCACCAAAATTCATTTTGATAGAAAAGACTTGAAATTAAATGGCTCTCCTTTATTATTTGAGAATTTGTATGATTATATTTCAAATTGGGAAATCAAAGAAAACCTACTTTGGTGTTCCAATAGTTAAACATAAAATAAGTGAAAACTCAAAATCAATTGCATTGTAAAAAAATGTCAAACAAACTAATATTTTCGATGCATAAATTAGGTACGTGCTCCATACTAGGGGTGATAAATTAATTGCAAGTTACACCTAATTTTAGGTGCAATTTCTTATATTAGACTTAGGTATCGATCATTTCTCAGCTCAAGCCTCTAGGCGTGGTCACATCAAACAGAGTAGGTAGTATGGGAGGCAAGAAATAATAGTTATTAGCATGATATGAACAGTGTTTATTTGTTTACTTAATTAACAAATGTACAATCATGAATCTAAGTGAAGAATAACCTGCTGTGCTAATTGAAAAGTACTATTTTTATATTTTAGAATACAGAATGAAAATAACTGCTATTAATTTTCCGTGGTCTATACTTCATAAAAATAGAGGATATTCACTACAAATTTTCAATGTTTTATATTTCTCTCATAACTGCATACAGCTCTCAAATCACTGTGGTAATTAGGTACCATTTGTTGAATGGAAAGGTCAAAGGTCATCGGGTTCTAAAAAGAGGTCATACAAAAGGACACAAAGTCTTTTCTATTTGAGGAAAAGGAGATTATCTTAATTTATTTAAATTAATGTCGAATTCTTTCATTTAGAAAGAAATTTTAGTTGAAATGAAAATATATTTCAGCCAAAAAATAACTATCAATTTGACAGAGGTGTGACATAAAATATAACAATATGTGTATCTATTCCTACTGTTTACAATAAACTAAATGAACTGCTGTTAGTATTTTAATTTATATTTGTCTGCAAACAACTTTTTCTTTCTTTGCGAGCAAAAGGAGTTTGCAGCAATGATTTTTCGAAATTTGGAACAATTTATCACAGTAAACTGAAATTTGTTTTACGGTTTAACCTCAATAGGTGAAACAGGTTATATTATCAATGTCTGACTACCGGAATGTGTATATCAACTATAACATGAAAAACGGCTATGCCGCGTGTGTCAAAACTGTATGCAGCGGTTTAAAGTGCAGGGAACATGGCGAAAGGAAAGGTGCTAACACAAAGTGAATAAAATCAGATTAAAGTTGCAAAATCTTCTAGCATGATCACCGTACGGACAAGAAACTTGCCGTTGAAAATAAATTGAACAGGAATAAGCATGAAGACGGACCACAACTGTTGACTACAAGCAAAGATTCAAGAAAAATTAGGAGATTTTTATCAAAGAATCCTCGTGGAACATACAAGAAATTTTTTGGTCAACCTGGAGTTACCCACGTCTCTTAAAAAGCCAGAAATCGAATCGTGAGCGTGATGGCGAATCAAAGTGCTCCAACAGTATGCCTCCTCTGAGCCAAGTCAATGGTCAGAAAGGCTCTCATGGGCAACACAATACTTGAAAACTAATTTCCGAACAGAAATGTGGACCCACGAGACCAGAGTCACCATCAACGGCCCTGACGGTTGGATCCGAGAGCGGCTCCTGAAGGAGGCAAGTCCAAGTCTACGTTTGAATTGTCACCAGAGGGTGACAGCTTGGTCTGCCATGTTATGGTCTGGAATTATTAGTAAAATATTAGTTGGACATTTTCCTTTGCCTGATAGTCTCAAAATGAACTATAAGAACTATTATGCATTACTAAACACAATTTTCTATCCTGGTTTAATTTGTATCTGATGACGTCAAAAAGAATATAGTTTTTCAGAAGGATAGCGCTCCAAGTCATGTTTTTCATTACACTAAAGGTTGGCTCGCAGAATAAGGGATCACTGGATAGCAGAGGTGGGCACAGCGCCGCTACTTCTAGCACGCGCTACAAGCGGCGTTTCTTTTTTGTGTAGCGGCAGCGACGCTACTTCTGTGCTAATGTAGCGGTTGAAGTTATGTTAAAGTTATCTGAGGAATCTTGATAAAAGTCTATACAAGTGCGCGACCCTAGATAACTTATCAGTTGTAAGTGATATTCAGACAAATCCGCGCAATGCGACCAACTGATATTTAAACAATGATTCACAGTGCAACCATAATAATGTACGCAGTGTTTATATTTTATATTAAGACAAAACTGCCTAATACGATCAACTTATACATCGTCTTATACGCTTTTATACAGATGTGTTTTTTTGTAATAAAATGGGTTTAACTCAATGGTTTTTCTTGAAAAATTCAGGATATGTAAATCTACATTGCGAGTAACTTTAAAAAAAATTGAAAGTAATTCAAATATTACATCGAAGGCAACAATCATTTTACTAAAAGTTATTCATTTTCAGTGTACCAAGGTCGTGGTATATAACACAAAAAGCATAAATAAATGTTTCAAATAATTCTATTGTAATTTTTTTAGCAATAGCATTCATGGGTAGTTTAACTGCTAATTTTAAGAAAATATCAGGTTTGATTTCCCCTCTTTTCTTATACTTTTAAAAGACGCTTATCCATCAATTTTGTCAATTTCTAAATTGAGTCGGACGTTATCGTCTTAAAGTCTTCAGTATCCTTCCAGAGCTCATCTTTCGACGAGAACTGACGTCTTCGCACGTACACATTCTGCTTCAGTATGAACTGAAGTTCTTCAATTGGGTTTGAATCTAGAGAGAGACTGGGCCATACCATCAACTTGTCATTGACGAACTTATTACTCCACAGGAAATTCACAGTTGCCTTAGTAGAGTGAGAAGGAGCGTTGTTATATATGAAAATAACTTTTTTTAACGCTGCAGGTTTCCTTTTCTGTCAATGAACAAATCCACATTTCAAAAAAGTTAAGATTATTAGCAGAATTTATTTTCACTCCTTTTTGGAATCCAGGAAGAGCCAACAAGTAAATTTCCAATGGTCCCAGCCCAAATTATCACACCTCCACTTCCATGGTGAGGCATGAAGGAGCCAAGCTTAAGCCCATCAGTTAGTTTCAGTATTCTACAGTGGGTGATTTTTCTACACAGACTCTCTTAAAAACTGCATCACTAGTTTTCTCTTGAGTTCTCTCTTGTTCAAGGACAGTTATGTCTTGTAGCTATTTTTATTTGTTCCTATCCTTGCGAGCAATCTTTTTTCAGGGGATAAACAATTAATTTCTACACTGAACGTGGCCATAAATATAATAAATACAATTTTACAGCATATACGATAATTTATGGTAAAGTAGCGCCACTGCTTTTCTGAAAATGTAGCGGTAGCGGCAGCGACGCTGCTTTTCAAAGTTGCGCTGCCCACCTCTGCTGGCAAGAAGCCCATGGGTTTGCTCCCACCGAATCCTGACATTAACCCCAAACAGAATCTGTGGTCCACCACCAAGAGAAAGGTTTATGCGAATGTAGGCCATTTACGAATAAACAAGAGCTCTGGCAAAGGTTTTTGGAAGTTTATTCTTAAACTTTTAGAAATTGAGAAATTGACATCTTGTGATGATAATTGATTGGTTGAGGTGATAAAACAATGTGGAAAACTTATTAAACATTAAGACTAATTAAATGATACGATCTAAATTTTTGATGCATTTACGTTCATATAACTACTATAAAATTATTATAAACCTGTACAGTTTAAGATGTTTCAAATATCCTTTTTGTGTAATATCAAACACTTTTTGGCATCTTTTTTTTAGTAATAAAACATTTTGCAAACACTTTTTGTGCCGTTTTATTGAGTCAATTTCATTGAGTAGTGTTATTTTTGTCATTTTGGTAAGCAGTTTATTCGAGTTTTCACAGTGGAACAATAATTTACTCTAAAGATCACGATTTCATTTGAAAATCAGAATGAAGTTAAGATTTTTGGCAAAAAATTCTGATTTTAGTAAATTTCAAACATTTTTGACCCGCACTGCATATCTCTTCTAGCAATGGAGTCTTGAAACAGAAGTAAATGATATTTATTTGTTAGTATACATATTTTACTTTTATAAATGTATCCCATTGTTTGAAGTATACCCTGCAAACAATCGCATACTGCATACACATTACACATGGTTGCCACATGGTTACAATATGGTTGAATGGTTTCAATGTGGCAATAAAATATGAATGAATGTTATCCACATTAAATCAATCAAATGATATCATATTAACATATAATAAACATGTGTTATTCCAAACCGTATAATAAAAAACATATCAAATAGAGATTGTACTCATAATTAATTAGCCACATGCTAATTAACCACATGTTAATTACTATATACTTATAACAGGTGTTTACCTGTTATAAGTATTTTTACCACATTCATAGCAACATGTCAAATACCATACTTATAAAATATGTTAAATCACACGTAATTTACCATATTCCCATGTAAAACCACATGCAATACATATTACATATGTTGTCACAAATACACATACACACACTGTGTAGTAGTATACAGGGTGATAACTCAAAAGAGAATACTTTAGCTGCTTTAATAATAGATTTACCAGAGCATATATTGTAGATATGGGACAATTATTACTAACTATAATATTGCGTTATCGAGCTTAACCATCACGCTATATATGGTCCATGCATGCCATTAGCATATTTGCACAATCTCGAGAATGCGCTGCGTGTTTTTAAACCCCTTTAACCTTTCAATGCCGAATGTGCGTTGATTTATTATAAAATCGCTTTGTTTTAATATATGTGTATCGTGGGCCGAGCCGCCCCCCTAAACCCCTCTGCCAAGTAATTAAACAATTCTGAAGTGTCTAGTACAACAAACTAGCGGACACAAAAAACTACATAACTGCCATTTATGTTCAGAGTTTCAAAGTAATCTTCATTCATCTATATATAGGCTAAATGAGGATTACTTTGAAAATATGAACATAAGTGGCGGTTATATGTAGTTTGTTGCATCTGCTAGTTTGTTGTACTGCACACTTCACAATTGTTTAATGACTTGGCAGGGGGTTTCGGGAGAAGGGGGGGGGGTATGTGCCACCCCTACTACACATATATTAGTATTCTATTTAATAATGAATAAAATAAATGTATTAACGTACGCTCGGCATTATAGTGTAAAATGGGATTAAAACCTTTAGGAAGTTTAGATTGCACTTAGCAATAAACTCATCAGATTGGTATAGATTTTTAGTAGGTCAATTTTTAGCACTTTTCAAGATATTTCTATTCGTGTGAATTTCTTTGAAAAAAATTGAAAAAAAAATTTATTCTTTGGAAACTCATATTTTTATTATATTGATTATTGATTATTTGAAAGACGACCATCTCTGTTATTGTCTGTAATTTATTAATGCAGTATAATGGTAGAAAACGTGTGAGAAAAACAATGAACTAAAAATAATGATGAATCACTCGAGTGATACTTGCCCACTAAAGGGTTAAAAACGCGCAGCACATGTCTTCTAATTGAGATTGCGCAAATCGGCAAATTGCACAGTAGTTACATATATATGCATTTGAATAACATTGCAAGGATTACGATGCCACGTTTTCGTACATAAAAGAAAAGAGTAGGTAATTTAAATATATAGATTTCGATAGCAATAAGCCATGTATACAGGGTGGGGCGTAAGTTTGGAAGCAAATGAAAGTGCATATTATAATCCAATGAAAAATATATTTAATAATTTACAGTTATGTATTATTACATAAGGGTTTTAAGAATTCAAAAATCATAAATTTATTCAAAATGTCCCCCTTGTTTTTAATAACAGCATCAAATATCCTCCGAACTCCTCCTACTGCGGCACGCAACTGTTCTTGTGAAATTTCCTTCCAAGATCTCTGGAGCGAACGCTTTAAATCATCCACACTGCGATGGAATTTACCACAGGCCTTTGATTCAAGAATGGAACATACCGAAAAGTCCATAGGATTAATATCTGGGGTGCAGGGAGGCCACCTTTCTTTGGACCAAAACCGTGGAAGATGGTCATGGCACCAGTTTTGAGTGACATTTGCAGTATGTGAAGTCGCGCCGTCTTACTGAAATGTCCATAGAGTGTCATTACCGAAGTGATCCTTAGCTGACTCCAACATTGGCGTCAAAATATTCTCAATATAACATTTAGCATTGATTTTGGCGCCTTGTTCCACAAAAATTAAAGGAGATCTCCAAGTTTCTGAAACGGCGGCCCAGACCATTACTGAAGCAGGTTTCATGGTTCTGTGGACAGTTTTTTGGTTGTATGGGATGTCTTTTGCACTTTTACCAATTATTCTGTCATTCCTCCGGTTGTGAGCCATTTCCACTGTGAAAACTTTTTCGTCAGACCAAACAATTTCACCAGCCGTGCCAGACTTCAACTCTCAGAAGTGCTTTGCTTCTCTCCAATCTCTTTTTCTTTACAGCTTCTGACATAGTCTGTCTCTTTTGGAGGGTGAAAGAGTACATCTTTAGGTCTTCTTTGACAACTCTTCTCATTGTTCTGGGACTCACATTAGCTGTTTTGGCTAACAATCGTATTGACCTTTTCGGGTTCCTCCTGATCTTCTCTCGGGCACATTTTATCAGTTGTTTGGTGCGTTGTGAGCGTGGTCTACCACTTCTTGGACGATCAGTCAAGTCTCCTCTCTCATTAAAACGCTTCACACACTTCCAAACAGTCGATCTCGCTATTGAAAAAGTCTTTGAAATGACGGAATCTGACTTCCCGGCACGGTGTAGAGCAATAATGGCTTCTCTTTTGTCTGACATTTTTGAATTGACTAAATTTTTGTAAAAAATAACACTGCCACGTCATAATGTAGTGTCTCTACTATAGTTCAAACCCTATCACCTACTTAAGAACTTATTTTTAAGAATTATATTAATGTTTGAAAAATTGCTACCAAACTTACGCCCCACCCTGTATAAGAAAAATAATTCAATAATATTTCCATATATTAGTTTGTTAGAAAAAAGTTACTATTTTACAATGAATATTTAACACTAATGGTTAGTAATAAATTAGTAATGAACAATAATTGATAATGATAAGTGAAAGATCCCCTCCCAGTAAATTTTTTTCTTATTGTTTTAATCAATGAGGCTAATGTTTCTTATCATTTTGCTGCAAACCCCATGAAATTTAATAGCATATTTTCAAGTAGGGTTGTTACAATATTCTCTTTGAAATATGCTTTATATTCTCACGAAATATATTCTCATATGCTCTAAATATATTCTTTCATGCTCTGAAATATGCTTTATATTCCTTTAAAATATGCTTTATATTCTTTTTATGCTCAATTATGTTTTTTATGCTTAATTATGCTTTTTCTGCTTAATTCAGTAAAAGTGCTGCTATTAGATATATAAATATGATAAGGGATATTAGCAAGTTCCTTTAAGGGGCAGTTCAGTCAAAATCAAACTATCGCCAAATTGGTCCTAAATCGATTTAGTATATTTATTTATGTAACATTAGAATATTCGTTGATTTTAGAAATGTTTATATAAAAAGTATATTGTAAATTAGTGGCGCCATCCACTAAAATATCGGGTTTATGAAACGGTTAAATTTTAAATTTAAACTAAGAAACGTTGAAAAGTTGTTAGGATAAAATAAAAATGCATTTTCTGAACAGGTTTTTCAGGTATTAACATCAATTCGGCTTGTATGTTCCAATAATTTTGGCATGTATTGTTTGGCGACGGTCTTCTAAAATTCCTATATACTTACTTTCTATTGTTTTTTTCTTGTAAATATATATTCTTTAGTTATATAGCATATCTCTGAACTGAGAAATATTTTAGTTTCATGATTTTTTTATATATTGTTGAAAAGAATATGTCTTATTACTTTTTAATAAAAAGAATAAATTTTCAATAAAAAGAATATGTTTTTAATAAAAGAATATGCTTTATTTAAAATATACTCGAGATTATATTTTTATGCTAAAAGAATATTGTTACAACCCTATTCATAAGCTTTTAATGTTTTTTATAGTCTAAAGTTCTAAACTGTACAATACCGATTTACTTCCGATTTTCTAATTTTCAGTCAGAAGAAAAATAATGCACACCGTTTATTTTGGACGTAAGCTATAGGTAGGCAGGTAATAGGTATATTCAAATCAATATTAAATATTCCTGTAAAGGTATGAAATTAGAGAAACTCATTATAGAAACGTTTATATAAACGAAAAACGGAATCGAATTGTTTGTTTATTAAATTCAAATCATAACAAAGTGTGTACAATCTTTTTCTTCAGCGTCAAATTAATAGTGTTTCATGAAATTATTGCACACAGAGTATTAAGAAATTCAAAAGAAAATAAAAAATATATATACTGGACTGCATTGTATGCGGTTTGCAGAATAATGAACATAGACCTTATAGTTCTACAATATTAAGTAAGAAACTCATTTTTTTCCCTTAAGCTTAAATATTGAACAATAAGGGATAATAATAAAAAGCGAGCAATGTCTAACTCTCATGTTAATGTATATTGAACAAAGTTATAGCTCAAGAAAATAATATACATTAAGATAAATAACTCATTTTTTAATGCTCAAAGACGATATAGACATGCAAGTGCGTATTGGCATGTAAAGTCTATTTGTTACAATTTACCTATAAGGATATATACATTGAATTTAATTATAAAAATACATTGACTTCACCTATAAGAATACATTGAATTTACCTATAAAAATACATGCACTGAGATACAGACAGACTCCGCTTTTGTTACCAAATCACGAATTACAAATGGTGATAATAGACCGGAGTTGTTCCTTATTACTGAATCTTTCATTTTCTATGAGTAATAAAGAAAAAAAAATTGACAGTTCGACCAAGCCTACAGTATAAAGTGTTTCAGTGTTTGTTGCCAGAATTAGTTCATGATGTGTGATTGAAGTTCAAAGTAGTGAATGCTTTAAAAAAAAATAGACTATGGCTTTAACTGGCAAGAGTCAGGAGTAGTTCTCTTACTCAGGAGTCAGGACTCTACATTCACTATACAAGAGTCCACTACAGAGGAGTTCTACTATACATACATGTATCCTGTATGTATTATATGTGATTCCAGAGAAATTTGGTCTCGGAAATTTCGGACTTAGAATTATAAATGACCTCTCATCATAAATGGCCGTTATGTATTTTGTTGTATCCGCTAGTTTGTTGTACTACACACCTTATATGATTGCTTAACGATCTGGCAGGGGGTTCGGTGGGCGGCACACCCCCGATACATCTAACTAATAAGTTTTATTTGTACCTAAGACTGAAAGCTCCGAGACCGAATTTTCCTCTAAAATTTCATATTAAATGTCAAAACATGTCAAAATTACTAATGTTACGTATCATTTCACAACGGTTAATGATGGTATCCGATTTTAATAAATACACTACACATTTCATTTTTCATAATTTCATCGTTTTCAAATATTGTTCTTTAATAAAATTATTATAAAACGAGATTTTATAATTTGTTCATGAAATTTTTATTATGAAATTTCCGGTCACCATTATATCTAGTTACTTTTAAAATTTCTTCTGTTGTAAAGACTAAATTCGGAAACAATTTCTCTTGATAACCTCATCTGAATGATAATATTGATGTTTATTGTAATTACCATGAAGTAACGCCCACAAAAGATTGTCTCCATTTTCTATGTCTACAAACGGAAATAACATCGAGATATGTCTTGCAGTTATTATAGCTTTTTATAAGAGCGGGGTATGATACAAAGTAAAAAATCTGTAGAAAAAAGTATGTTAAATCTGAAAGTTATTCATTTCCAGCTTGCCATCAAGTCAACTAGTGGTTGAAAAGTAATTATAGTAGTGCCTGATGGAATTATAAATAGTGTATATAATATGAAATGATATTAATATAACTCAGTGACAATAGTTTTTATTATCATTATCGCTAATAGAGAGAGGTAAGTAATAAAGAAGGGGTGTAATAAAAAGATAAGATGTAATAATTAAGATGTATAAATTATCGAATATATTTTTAAAAACACATGTAATTGTTAATTACAATGGATATATTGTTAATAGCGTGTAATTGTTAATAACAAAGAATTGTGAACAGTTACCAATTATGATCACAACAAATAAAAAGTCGCATTTTTTATTTTCATACACATATTTGGTTATAACCATTTACAGTGAAGTAGGTTAAGTTACGAATTATCGGTCTGTTGCACATCTTCGGTCATATAATTAAGAGAAAACAGTATAGAAATTAAATAATAATGATTCTATCGTTTTTTTATGTGACCGAAGATTTGAAACCGACCGATAATTCAGAACGTACCCTACGATATTAATACACTTAAATTATTATATGCTTTTTATCTGCATTATTGTACGAATTATTACAGTTTGAAATGTAAAAAAAGATTACCCATTCTTTATTTGGCGATGAAAAACTGTTATGATTATTATATAATTATATTAGTCGACAATAAATGCAATAATCATCTTACTCACCTATATATTCATTGAAATATTTATCTACGTCTTGGAAATATTATCTAATAACAAGATTCTTATCTCTTTCGTAAGATTATATTCTTATTATTTTATAATTTTTTTTTGCCAAATCAATAAAATTATCTCGTTTTTGATACGAAGGAGAAAATTCATTTTCAACACAAATTTTATTGTGCATTCAAATGTTTCATTCTGAAGTTATTTCAAACGACTCAACTAGTAACTAATCTTTTGAAACAATTTAGAAAAAAAAACTTTTAAATATATCAATAATTTGTATGTGCATTTTTTGTAATATCATTTAGTTTTCTTTTTTAAATGAAATTACAAGTTTAAGAGAGAGTATTAGAATCACATGATGAGTGACGTAGAAATGATTCATTGCGTCATCTACCTAGCATGAGAATTTCCAAGCATTACGTCATCAAAGTAATGACCTCATTCTTCTGAGAATGCGCTTTACTAGGTTTTAAATGAAATAGAACCTAACGATGCTTAAAGTTAATTCAAACTTTATTCATCTTATAGAATAAATGAAGAAAATAGTAATTAATCTCCTTGGATAAAGGTTATTATTATTTATAGATTAGGTATATAATATATTAATTAAACTGTGCTATAAATTTGACACACAAATCACTAGAAATATTTCTTTGACCAGAATAAACGTTTGCAGAGTAGAGTAGGTAAGCACATTCAACCAATAATATATTTTAAATGATTCAGCTCACATAATCGAATTTGACTTCTTATATACCTAATCGAATATTATTCAAGAAACTTCTATGTTTTCAGATAATCTTATACTAAATAATTTCCCTGTAATCTCTGAGGAGGTGTGTTGTTGCTGCGCAGCGTTATGAAATAGGATTGTGACAGGAATTATTTTTCTCGTAAATATACCTCTAAGTTCAATGTATTAAATATAATTTCTATAACCTAATTGAATACATGAATTATCTTACAAATAGTGATCAATTAATATCATGTTTAAACGAGTTATTTTTCTTTTTACAGTAGATATTTCTGACACTAGAGGTCACTAACTGCCTTTACAGGGTGCAGTAATATTTGATTTATTCCACACAAAGTTCCAGATGCAAGAACAGTGTCGAGTGAACTGTCTGGGGGTGTGTGCATCAGGTGCTTTGTTCCACTTATTCTCTGAATATTCACCGCTTTATTCAGAAGCACAGATTGAAATACCGAATGACAAGCCGCAATTTCGCTAAACATTTTCTAGTGATTTGAACACTGAAATAGTTTAATTTACTCAATAGAGGGAAAGACATGACTTACGTTAAATTTAGATAAACTGCCGCCTATTAAAGATTGAACATCCGAGTGATCTGACTGATTTTTCTCCCTTCCTTCTCTCCTCTGGAAATACCCTTCACAAATTTAGAAGGTAAGATTCACTGGTTATAAAACTTACATTAAATGTACATATCAAGATAGGTACCTAATTTAGTCTGTATTTCATAATGTGGAAACATACAGGCCACTCTGGCACTCTGCATATTATGATATTGTGTTTCCTGACTCTGTGATTTCAAATTGAGATAGACTCTCTAGTCTATGACTCTTGGCATGTTGGCCACTCTGGAAAATACCTTAGGCTAACAGATGAATATTATAGGCTAAATGCTGCGGATTATGCAGTTTCCATTAATTTATTATATAGTGTATTTTAAGGTTTGCTAAACTCCAACAGAATAATTAATCCATCAGAAGACAGAAGAGACTACTTTTTCAGAGTGGCATGTTGGCAGCAGATTCAGAATATCCCTCAGCATAAAGTAATTGTAACATAGAAATTAAATTCAAGATTTCCATCAGAATGATGATGGCATCAGATAACTAAAATTGGCCTGCCAGTCGGGCCGACCAGTTTGTATTTGGTGCAGTGAACTCCTCTGACTTTTTTTAAAAATCTGAGAAATAGCTGACAACATTTTTCATCAATTTGTCTAGTCCTCCAACATTTTTCCAGTTTCCCCTCCAAAAATGAAAAATTAATAGTAATACTAATATATGAATAATGAATTAATTCCTATCCAGACTGCAGGAACTGGTAAACTGTTCTCGAAGAAATCCTCTTTTTAGCTTCTGTTCTCAGTAAAATACATCTAAATATAGAAGGAAATTAAGGATTGGTCGCACAGAAAATGTTAAAAATGTCCCATATTCTGCAGAGTCGCAGACTGGATTCCTATGACCTATGTTAGTATGATGTTACCATTAATTTAGCTGTGGGAGATTTTGAATTAATTCCTATGTTACCCATTAATTTAGCTGCGGGAGGTTCTGAATCTCCTGCTGAGAGTCGGAGAGTAACTCTCTTTCAAAATAAAGTCTCTGCGGTAGAAGAGACACATTATGCAGACTGGTGCTCCCACAACTATTGAGGCTGGAGGCATTTGAGGGGAATGAGGCCTTGAAATTAGTCAATTTAATTATCTGGTGACAATTCTCTATGTAATTCCTATCAATGTTTACATGTTGGGAGTATTTTGAAGTCTTTGGCCATTTTTGAGAATAATTTGAAAATCTTTTTGAGTCAAATTGCCCCAAAAATTAAATATTTGGAGACTGATTGTGCATGCTTTGCAGACTGACTAGTTTCTAAGTTCTAACTTTCTGCAGACTGGAAATTGGGCTCTGCCGGTCAGATTTGTGTTGGTTTTGGAAAAGGAAAAATATTCCATATTCATGATAGGGTCACGCAGGTAAATTGCGGCCCTTTAATTTGTAATTCTGAACCGAAATTACATTAAATTGTTGCATACCTACCTAAAAAGGGCGGTGCTTGTTATAATTTATTAATTTAAGTTTTTAATGAGTGTTTTGAAGCTATATATAATGTTTCTATTGTTAGAGGCCGCAGTTAGTTAGTGTGCCGCAATTTACCTGCTTGACCCTATTCTGC
The DNA here is from genome assembly GCA_947561585.1 of Caprella mutica. Lineage (NCBI taxonomy): Eukaryota > Metazoa > Arthropoda > Malacostraca > Amphipoda > Caprellidae > Caprella > Caprella mutica. The sequence goes on along the minus strand of CANNZV010000860.1, from coordinate 112,147 downwards.
AGATTAATTTTTTCCTACATGTTCGTCATATATTGTAAAGCCTGTCCTGTCACGTCTCGTTCGTGCTTTTCCATTCTGCAGAACATAGGATATATTTTGGATTTTCTCTATGAACAATTTTGAGTCAATTCCCATGTTTACATTAATTTTGCTACAAACACTTACGAATTAATCCCTATATTTACATAAATTTTACTGTGAACAGAATAAGTTATCTCTATGAACACTTTACCTTTTTCTGCAGACTGGGTCCTTTTCATAAATTTTATGTTTCTTAGAAATATGGTCACTGACTCTGAGTGACTCGCAGTCACTCACTGGCTCATTTAGAAATTTGTTCTCGATATCCAATGTTTCATAGTCACATAGTGTAACTGTGTAGCAAGAAAGTACAGTCTGACTTATGGCTAATTTATTAGTAATTTATCAGTTCATTACAGTTTTTTCAACTTAATCAGCCATCAGATGTTGTCAATATAATGGCGACTCTGTTCATACTTTGAAACAGGGATATCCAATTACTATAATTTCTATATCATCTAATTGTTATTGCCTTGAAAGAAAATTAATTTTCTTTAAGAATAAGCTTACTTTTACAAAAATATTTTCATAACAGCACATTGACTAACTTCAGCCTCAAACCAAAGAAATATAAATTACTTAATAAAAAAACCATCTTCAAAACCTGCATAAATTTATTAAATCATAGCATGCATAGTTTCTATTGATTTGCAACATTTTAATATACATTCAGTTCAGCATGATTTAGACTTGTAAAAAGTTGCTTAATTAAATTATGGACCTGAGTGTCAAAATTTACCTGTGGGACCCTGTTAATATTCAAATAAAAATTCACCTCAATTATACTATATCTAACCAGGTTCCTCAGTTTTTAACAGTAGTGGACAGTTTTGTGCTAACAATCCTGAATTCTCTCCTATATTCACATGTTCTTTACTGAGTACAAATACCATATTACTATTAGAAGATCTGTATGCAAACATTAGACCAGTTTCTGCAGTCTGACATGTTTGTTAGTATGACAGGAAAATTGTCTGTGTAACTGTGTATCAAATGATTTGGTCTACAAACTTGCAGAACCAAAGTTGCCACACATGAGATATTTTAAGATACCTAATTTTGGCTCCTACATCTTGTGAAGATTTTCCACTTGAAACTCCATTACCCTCCAAGTCTAATGCAAGTGTATAAAATTTGAGGCTATTTTATGAGTACATGTTATTTACATGTTTTACAATTTAAATCACCTCTTCAAAGTCACCAGTGGGACATTTCACTTTATATCTTCTCAAGTCTCCAGGTCAAAATTACCCTGGTGAACATATGAATTTCATAGATTTTAAAATTTCCCATTCATTTATTACTAGCAATATTTAATTTCTAAGAGTCATCATAAATGACCTACTTTTCCAATGTGTTCTCCAGGCTGACTGTTGACTTTCAAAGATGGACTGAGCTCTCTGATAACCAAGTAATCCTCTATTTCACCCTACTGTTCTTAGCATATTAGTTGCATGTAAATTGAGGAGGTTGTACCTCTAGATGTGGTAATGCAATCAGTGCTAACTACATTGATGTGATATAGTTTCTTGCTGTAACTGCCTCACTATGAAATATAGCTATTGACTGCTATGGTGGTCACTACATAAATTCTTTAGAAGGCTGATGGTTCTGAATTAGTATTGAAAAGTTTGAATTATGCTTTTAGTTTTTATGCCGAATGTGTTAGTCAATTATTGTTATCTTATCACTTATTTTCCTCTACTTCTTTGCCTCTAAGTTGTTGGTTGCATGACTGAGAGACAATTACACATTCAGGGATTAGTAACTTATTAATAATTAGTTAACAACTTAACTCATTCTTTTACATCTATTGAATAGCACAAAGGAAGAATGGAGAGACTCTGCAATCAGAGGAATAGAATTCAATTCCTTTGTCAGCCATCAAATCTCAACCCTCAGCAATATGAACTAACACTGGTATTTATAATATCCTTCTAAATTGATTTAACTATATATGATCAAATTTCACTTTTACCTAGAACTTCTTTTATATCTTTCTGCAATTGATTAATAGTAATCTCTATTTGTCTCTTGTCAATAAGCTGCTGCTAAAAAATTGTTTACATATTATTTCTATCATTCAAATAATAACACCAACCAACTTACTAACTATATACTGATTATCTTTTGAAATAATTACCATTTTCTGTTAGCTACCAAATGAATGAAGATTATTAACTGCAACTGCCCACTTTATAGTAATTTATGGCTGGTCAAGGTCATTTAAGAGAACATCACTATCATAAGTAGATGATAAATAGGTAACATAGTACTGTGTATTAGGCCCTGTGACAGTGGTACTGTGTATTAGGCCCTGTGACAGCAGTACTGTGTATTAGGCCCTGTGACAGTGGTACTGTGTATTAGGCCCTGTGACAGTGGTACTGTGTATTAGGCCCTGTGACAGTGGTACTGTGTATTAGGCCCTGTGACAGCAGTGCTGTGTATTAGGCCCTGTGACAGCAGTACTGTGTATTAGGCCCTGTGACAGCAGTACTGTGTATTAGGCCCTGTGACAGCAGTACTGTGTATTAGGCCCTGTGACAGCAGTGCTGTGTATTAGGCCCTGTGACAGCAGTGCTGTGTATTAGGCCCTGTGACAGCAGTGCTGTGTATCAGGCCCTGTGACAGCAGTACTGTGTATTAGGCCCTGTGACAGCAGTGCTGTGTATCAGGCCCTGTGACAGCAGAACTGTGTATTAGGCCCTGTGACAGCAGTACTGTGTATTAGGCCCTGTGACAGCAGTACTGTGTATTAGGCCCTGTGACAGCAGTGCTGTGTATTAGGCCCTGTGACAGCAGTACTTACTCAGCATGCCAATTAACTTATCACTTTCACACACTAGCCAATATATAGAATTGGTCAGGAATTTAGTGGAAAGGAGACTACTAACCTTGAGGAAGCATCACATCATTAGCAATGACCTCAATAACTTATTTGAAATATTAAGTGTCTATCCAGTGATGTCTATTTGTTAACTAAGTTGCTGTACTCTAGGTACATGTAATGGAGATATTTCTTACTGTCTTGTACTGATATTTTACTTAATTAGAAAATAATAATTCTTTTGAAACAGTCATTATAATATACAGCTATCGTATTACCTTGCTATTCTCTACATCCTTTTGTTGTGCTATAATGAAGTTACTAAATGTAATTACTGTGTATTTATGGTGTGTAATCTGTAGTCTCTTTTGTCAATTGAATCGCTGTTGCGACTCTAATCACTCATGACTCACTAATCACTGCCATGACTCACTAATCACTCTCATGACTCACTAATCACTGTTGACTCCATGTGTTTGCCAGTGACTCACACCTCGTGTGTCACGTGTTGTAACGACTCTCTTGAATACTTAATTTTCTAGTCAAACAGTTAATGTTCACCTCTAAATAGTGTTTATAAAATATGGCTTATGAGTAAGTATTAAGTAAGTGGGGACATCACTCTACATAAGGTGTCTATCCTATCAATGCTAGGCCTGTTCTGTCAGACTACTGTTCTCCCTAACATGTTCCTAATTTACTATAGGCCTATCTACAGTACTATCATCAACAGCTAGGCATATTTATTGAATAACATAGAGATAGATGAAGAAAGATTAATGGTATAAAACGGACTTTACTGAGCGCTTAAGGTTTGGTTAACGAACAGGAAATGTATATTTAACAACATTGATTACCCTTGTGAAACTTATTTTATAGGTTTGTGTAGAGACACATAGTTACATTCATATTATAGTTCATAACACTCGATTCATTTGTTCACATTCCTTTGGTTTATTATCTACGTTTATTTTTCAATTTGAATCTAATTTCCAATTAAGGTATCAAATTGATATCATTTTATATCTTGCATTCTATCCCTATGAACTACTAGTTTATTATCGTGAAATTTGTTTAGACATCAACTAAATTCAAAGTTGCAAATAGCAGTTTGAGTTAATCTCTGATGTCTCCACTCTCTCTCTCTGCGTAAAGAAACACATTAAACTTCAACAGCTATTATATAACTATTATCATTTCAAGTATCTACATTTTCTAAGGCTATAAAGTTTCCTATTTATTTCAATATATCAACAACAACAACAACATAGTCGGGAAAGATCTTACCCTCTCTGCCTCAGATCTTACCCTCTCTGCCTCAGATCTTACCCTCTCTGCCTCAGATCTTACCCTCTCTGCCTCAGATCTTACCCTCTCTGCCTCAGATCTTACCCTCTCTGCCTCAGATCTTACCCTCTCTGCCTCAGATCTTACCCTCTCTGCCTCAGATCTTACCCTCTCTGCCTCAGATCTTACCCTCTCTGCCTCAGATCTTACCCTCTCTGCCTCAGATCTTACCCTCTCTGCCTCAGTTCTTACCCTCTCTGCCTCAGATCTTACCCTCTCTGCCTCAGATCTTACCCTCTCTGCCTCAGATCTTACCCTCTCTGCCTCAGATCTTACCCTCTCTGCCTCAGATCTTCCCCTCTCTGCCTCAGATCTTACCCTTTCTGCCTCAGATCTTACCCTCTCTGCCTCAGATCTTACCCTCTCTGCCTCAGATCTTCCCCTCTCTGCCTCAGATCTTACCCTCTCTGCCTCAGATCTTACCCTCTCTGCCTCAGATCTTACCCTCTCTGCCTCAGATCTTACCCTCTCTGCCTCAGATCTTACCCTCTCTGCCTCAGATCTTACCCTCTCTGCCTCAGTTCTTACCCTCTCTGCCTCAGATCTTACCCTCTCTGCCTCAGATCTTACCCTCTCTGCCTCAGTTCTTACCCTCTCTGCCTCAGTTCTTACCCTCTCTGCCTCAGATCTTACCCTCTCTGCCTCAGATCTTACCCTCTCTGCCTCAGATCTTACCCTCTCTGCCTCAAATCTTACCCTCTCTGCCTCAGTTCTTACCCTCTCTGCCTCAGTTCTTACCCTCTCTGCCTCAGTTCTTACCCTCTCTGCCTCAGATCTTACCCTCTCTGCCTCAGATCTTACCCTCTCTGCCTCAGATCTTACCCTCTCTGCCTCAGTTCTTACCCTCTCTGCCTCAGTTCTTACCCTCTCTGCCTCAGTTCTTACCCTCTCTGCCTCAGTTCTTACCCTCTCTGCCTCAGTTCTTACCCTCTCTGCCTCAGTTCTTACCCTCTCTGCCTCAGTTCTTACCCTCTCTGCCTCAGTTCTTACCCTCTCTGCCTCAGATCTTACCCTCTCTGCCTCAGATCTTACCCTCTCTGCCTCAGATCTTACCCTCTCTGCCTCAGATCTTACCCTCTCTGCCTCAGTTCTTACCCTCTCTGCCTCAGATCTTACCCTCTCTGCCTCAGATCTTACCCTCTCTGCCTCAGATCTTACCCTCTCTGCCTCTGATCTTACCCTCTCTGCCTCAGATCTTACCCTCTCTGCCTCAGGCTATGCACATCAATAGTGTTGAGGTGGGTCAGGTTAGAGGAATACAGAGCATTGTGTCTCTTAGCTAATTGGCTAGGAGAGTGTGTCAGTTCTACACGCTATGCTCTGAGAGTAATCGCTCTTCTCTACCTGAAAGTGCTGTGTTATTTTTTCACTGTTGTACCTGCTGATAGTACACAGATGTGCATGTGTGATGATAACATCTGTTGCTCCATCTGCTCTTTTTAACCTATATTGTGTTCACGGGGTAACACTCCCTTTCAATCCATTACGATACCAATAGAAAATCCCATATAAAATAATTATATTATATAGTTTTTTCTTATATGACCGAAGATGTGTCACTGACCGATAATTCGTTACTTGTCCTACATTATTGTCATTAGTTTAGTCGCTTCAGTTTCAGAGAATTTGATGGAGAGAATCTTGACTTCTAAAGTCTTCTCTTTCGTGTCATTTTATTAGTTTCAATTGGAGTGAAGGGGGAAGTGATTGTAAAGCCACTGACCCCCATAGAGGTGTGCACAGGTGTGTGTTAATTACTTAGGTGTGAATGGTAGGTGTGATTACACTGATGTCACACCTAACCTATCTAGTCTAGTGTAAAGTATAATTTGAGTGGTTATTTCAGTTATATTTTATTTTGTTCTTTTTTTCACATATGACGATTAATTTCATTGAACTGTTTTTTTCTCTATGTTGTTGACTGTGGTAATTTAAAGTGTTATTTACTCCCTCTAAAATACAGTCATTATAATATGACTGTATTTACTCCCTCTAAAATACAGTCATTATAATATGACTGTATTTACTCCCTCTAAAATACAGTCATTATAATATGACTGTATTTACTCCCTCTAAAATACAGTCATTATAATATGACTGTATTTACTCCCTCTATAATGCAGTCATTATAATATGACTGTATTTACTCCCTCTAAAATACAGTCATTATAATATGACTGTATTTACTCCCTCTAAAATACAGTCATTGTAATATGACTGTATTTACTCCCTCTATAATGCAGTCATTATAATATGACTGTATTTACTCCCTCTATAATGCAGTCATTATAATATGACTGTATTTACTCTCTCTATAATGCAGTCATTATAATATGACTGTATTTACTCTCTCTAAAATACAGTCATTATAATATGACTGTATTTACTCCCTCTAAAATACAGTCATTATAATATGACTGTATTTACTCCCTCTAAAATACAGTCATTGTAATATGACTGTATTTACTCCCTCTATAATGCAGTCATTATAATATGACTGTATTTACTCCCTCTATAATGCAGTCATTATAATATGACTGTATTTACTCTCTCTAAAATACAGTCATTATAATATGACTGTATTTACTCCCTCTAAAATACAGTCATTATAATATGACTGTATTTACTCCCTCTAAAATACAGTCATTATAATATGACTGTATTTACTCCCTCTAAAATACAGTCATTATAATATGACTGTATTTACTCCCTCTAAAATACAGTCATTATAATATGACTGTATTTACTCCCTCTAAAATACAGTCATTATAATATGACTGTATTTACTCCCTCTAAAATACAGTCATTATAATATGACTGTATTTACTCCCTCTAAAATACAGTCATTATAATATGACTGTATTTACTCCCTCTAAAATACAGTCATTATAATATGACTGTATTTACTCCCTCTAAAATACAGTCATTATAATATGACTGTATTTACTCCCTCTAAAATACAGTCATTATAATATGACTGTATTTACTCCCTCTAAAATACAGTCATTATAATATGACTGTATTTACTCCCTCTAAAATACAGTCATTATAATATGACTGTATTTACTCCCTCTAAAATACAGTCATTATAATATGACTGTATTTACTCCCTCTAAAATACAGTCATTATAATATGACTGTATTTACTCCCTCTAAAATACAGTCATTATAATATGACTGTATTTACTCCCTCTAAAATACAGTCATTATAATATGACTGTATTTACTCCCTCTAAAATACAGTCATTATAATATGACTGTATTTACTCCCTCTAAAATACAGTCATTATAATATGACTGTATTTACTCCCTCTAAAATACAGTCATTATAATATGACTGTATTTACTCCCTCTAAAATACAGTCATTATAATATGACTGTATTTACTCCCTCTAAAATACAGTCATTATAATATGACTGTATTTACTCCCTCTAAAATACAGTCATTATAATATGACTGTATTTACTCCCTCTAAAATACAGTCATTATAATATGACTGTATTTACTCCCTCTAAAATACAGTCATTATAATATGACTGTATTTACTCCCTCTAAAATACAGTCATTATAATATGACTGTATTTACTCCCTCTAAAATACAGTCATTATAATATGACTGTATTTACTCCCTCTAAAATACAGTCATTATAATATGACTGTATTTACTCCCTCTAAAATACAGTCATTATAATATGACTGTATTTACTCCCTCTAAAATACAGTCATTATAATATGACTGTATTTACTCCCTCTAAAATACAGTCATTATAATATGACTGTATTTACTCCCTCTAAAATACAGTCATTATAATATGACTGTATTTACTCCCTCTAAAATACAGTCATTATAATATGACTGTATTTACTCCCTCTAAAATACAGTCATTATAATATGACTGTATTTACTCCCTCTAAAATACAGTCATTATAATATGACTGTATTTACTCCCTCTAAAATACAGTCATTATAATATGACTGTATTTACTCCCTCTAAAATACAGTCATTATAATATGACTGTATTTACTCCCTCTAAAATACAGTCATTATAATATGACTGTATTTACTCCCTCTAAAATACAGTCATTATAATATGACTGTATTTACTCCCTCTAAAATACAGTCATTATAATATGACTGTATTTACTCCCTCTAAAATACAGTCATTATAATATGACTGTATTTACTCCCTCTAAAATACAGTCATTATAATATGACTGTATTTACTCCCTCTAAAATACAGTCATTATAATATGACTGTATTTACTCCCTCTAAAATACAGTCATTATAATATGACTGTATTTACTCCCTCTAAAATACAGTCATTATAATATGACTGTATTTACTCCCTCTAAAATACAGTCATTATAATATGACTGTATTTACTCCCTCTAAAATACAGTCATTATAATATGACTGTATTTACTCCCTCTAAAATACAGTCATTATAATATGACTGTATTTACTCCCTCTAAAATACAGTCATTATAATATGACTGTATTTACTCCCTCTAAAATACAGTCATTATAATATGACTGTATTTACTCCCTCTAAAATACAGTCATTATAATATGACTGTATTTACTCCCTCTAAAATACAGTCATTATAATATGACTATTTACTCCCTCTAAAATACAGTCATTATAATATGACTGTATTTACTCCCTCTAAAATACAGTCATTATAATATGACTGTATTTACTCCCTCTAAAATACAGTCATTATAATATGACTGTATTTACTCCCTCTAAAATACAGTCATTATAATATGACTGTATTTACTCCCTCTAAAATACAGTCATTATAATATGACTATTTACTCCCTCTAAAATACAGTCATTATAATATGACTGTATTTACTCCCTCTAAAATACAGTCATTATAATATGACTGTATTTACTCCCTCTAAAATACAGTCATTATAATATGACTGTATTTACTCCCTCTAAAATACAGTCATTATAATATGACTGTATTTACTCCCTCTAAAATACAGTCATTATAATATGACTGTATTTACTCCCTCTAAAATACAGTCATTATAATATGACTGTATTTACTCCCTCTAAAATACAGTCATTATAATATGACTGTATTTACTCCCTCTAAAATACAGTCATTATAATATGACTGTATTTACTCCCTCTAAAATACAGTCATTATAATATGACTGTATTTACTCCCTCTAAAATACAGTCATTATAATATGACTGTATTTACTCCCTCTATAATGCAGTCATTATAATATGACTGTATTTACTCCCTCTAAAATACAGTCATTATAATATGACTGTATTTACTCCCTCTAAAATACAGTCATTATAATATGACTGTATTTACTCCCTCTAAAATACAGTCATTATAATATGACTGTATTTACTCCCTCTAAAATACAGTCATTATAATATGACTGTATTTACTCCCTCTAAAATACAGTCATTATAATATGACTGTATTTACTCCCTCTAAAATACAGTCATTATAATATGACTGTATTTACTCCCTCTAAAATACAGTCATTATAATATGACTGTATTTATTCCCTCTAAAATACAGTCATTATAATATGACTGTATTTACTCCCTCTAAAATACAGTCATTATAATATGACTGTATTTACTCCCTCTAAAATACAGTCATTATAATATGACTGTATTTACTCCCTCTAAAATACAGTCATTATAATATGACTGTATTTACTCCCTCTAAAATACAGTCATTATAATATGACTGTATTTACTCCCTCTAAAATACAGTCATTATAATATGACTGTATTTACTCCCTCTAAAATACAGTCATTATAATATGACTGTATTTACTCCCTCTAAAATACAGTCATTATAATATGACTGTATTTACTCCCTCTAAAATACAGTCATTATAATATGACTGTATTTACTCCCTCTAAAATACAGTCATTATAATATGACTGTATTTACTCCCTCTAAAATACAGTCATTATAATATGACTGTATTTACTCCCTCTATAATGCAGTCATTATAATATGACTGTATTTACTCCCTCTATAATGCAGTCATTATAATATGACTGTATTTACTCCCTCTAAAATACAGTCATTATAATATGACTGTATTTACTCCCTCTAAAATACAGTCATTATAATATGACTGTATTTACTCCCTCTAAAATACAGTCATTATAATATGACTGTATTTACTCCCTCTAAAATACAGTCATTATAATATGACTGTATTTACTCCCTCTAAAATACAGTCATTATAATATGACTGTATTTACTCCCTCTAAAATACAGTCATTATAATATGACTGTATTTACTCCCTCTAAAATACAGTCATTATAATATGACTGTATTTACTCCCTCTAAAATACAGTCATTATAATATCACTGTATTTACTCCCTCTAAAATACAGTCATTATAATATGACTGTATTTACTCCCTCTAAAATACTCTACAGTGCTATTTACTCCCTCTAAAATACTCTCCATTGTTATTTACTCCCTCTAAAATACTCTACAGTGCTATTCACTCCCTCTAAAATACTCTTCATTGTTATTTACTCTCTCTAAAATACTCTACAGTGCTATTTACTCTCTCTAAAATACTCTACAGTGTTATTTACTCCCTCTAAAATACTGTACAGTGCTATTCACTCCCTCTAAAATACTCTCCATTGTTATTTACTCCCTCTAAAATACTCTACAGTGCTATTCACTCCCTCTAAAATACTCTTCATTGTTATTTACTCTCTCTAAAATACTCTACAGTGCTATTTACTCTCTCTAAAATACTCTACAGTGCTATTCACTCCCTCTAAAATACTCTACAGTGCTATTTACTCCCTCTAAAATACTCTACAGTGCTATTTACTCCCTCTAAAATACTCTACAGTGCTATTCACTCCCTCTAAAATACTCTACAGTGCTATTCACTCCCTCTAAAATACTCTACAGTGCTATTCACTCCCTCTAAAATACTCTACAGTGCTATTTACTCCCTCTAAAATACTCTACAGTTCTTTCACTCCCTCTAAAATACTCTACAGTTCTTTCACTCCCTCTAAAATACTCTACATTGTTATTTACTCCCTCTAAAATACTCTACAGTGCTATTCACTCCCTCTAAAATACTCTACAGTGCTATTCACTCCCTCTAAAATACTCTACAGTGCTATTTACTCCCTCTAAAATACTCTACATTGTTATTGACTCCCTCTAAAATACTCTTCATTGTTATTTACTCCCTCTAAAATACTCTACAGTGCTATTTACTCCCTCTAAAATACTCTACAGTGCTATTTACTCCCTCTAAAATACTCTACAGTGCTATTTACTCCCTCTAAAATACTCTACAGTGCTATTCACTCCCTCTAAAATACTCTACAGTTCTTTCACTCCCTCTAAAATACTCTACATTGTTATTTACTCCCTCTAAAATACTCTACAGTGCTATTCACTCCCTCTAAAATACTCTACAGTGCTATTCACTCCCTCTAAAATACTCTACAGTGCTATTCACTCCCTCTAAAATACTCTACAGTGCTATTCACTCCCTCTAAAATACTCTACAGTGTTATTTACTCCCTCTAAAATACTCTACAGTGCTATTTACTCCCTCTAAAATACTCTACAGTGCTATTCACTCCCTCTAAAATACTCTACATTCAGGACTATTCACAGCAGTCATTTCTCTTCATAGACGCTAATACGATTTATCCTCGCATTCTTCTACCAATTGCGCTCTGAATTGAGATAATCTGAAGGATTTCTTAACACCTCGCATCAAATAAGACCTGAACATCAAGAACTATTACACTAAGAATTCAGTTTTCTCATCGGAATAGAACCTCTGGCCTTACTACTCAGTAATCACTTATATATATCCTTATTGCAGTGTGAATGAACATTAATATTATTCGCCATTATAACAGATAGCTACATATTATTATGAAAATCCTCTTCAATATTGGTAGAAAAAATTCCACCAGTGTTACCTTAACATTCGTTAATTAAATATTAAAGCAGAATTTCCCTAATTCACAATTTATCGATCAAGAAATGTTGTTTTAGGAGGTTTCTATTTTAGTGAATTGACGCCTTAAGTTCAGCTTCACTTGAGCGAATACGTGACGCATAATAGATTGAATAAAGTTTTTTGCTGTATTAGCTATGGCTACTGGTTATTTAGTTTGGAGAAATAAGGTTATGCCTATCGATTGTAGAGGTTATAATACCATGACATTTATGTTAATTATAGCCCTTAACAACTTGCTCTTTTCGGCCTTTACCAGTTTCTATTCTGCAACACTTGTCCCAAATATCAGTGATTGACATTCAAAAGTTAGCCCTCTTTCAGAACTCCAATTCTAGGAATATCTTTCTGTGAACTATACAATATAAATCACCAATGAGTGAATAGAAAATATGATTGCATGAAATACCACACTGATATTCATACCTATTTCCAATTCGGTGAAATGGATAACAGTGAACAGTGCTTAGACGAAATGTTATGATGCATGTTAAGAATTATTTATGTTGTAAAGGTTATTTTCCATGTTTAGATAGGAGAGGCCGTTGACATGGGTAGACATTATGGTGATAACTAATCATTACATGGCTCTGCTCTCTCCAGTTGGCTTCTCTTTCCCAATGTCCCTAATTTCTTGTGTATCCTCTCATACACATTACACCATGCAATATATAATTATTAGCTAATATATAATTGCTATAATTACTAGAGGTGTAATTGCCGTTGCTGTATCTAAGGTATGTAAGACACAGGCGTCTGTTGGTGAAAACTGTGCTACTTTTTAGTGTTTATGTGTAAAGTGATTAGATTTGTAGTCTATGCATTACTGTAATATTTTGATATTGATGTGGGCATACTTAGGTGCTTCGATTCCGTAAATTTTACGAACCTTTTTATTAATTTATCCATTCAGTACTTCATTATTACCTACATAAAAATTATATTAAGTGAATGTTCTTATTAATTGGAAGCTGTTCAGGTTTTTTGGTGAAGCTTTTTAGTTAATGAATGAAAAAGAACTAATAGATACTCTTTTGATAATATCCAAGGTACTTCATGAGTTAATATTAAATAATTTATATTTGTTAATAATATGATAATTAGTTGATACAGATAACTCGAGTTTTACGAACCTCCACTTTCATGCACTCATTTTTGTTGCTTTATCTCGATATCAACGAAATGCCTCGGCTTTTAAGATTACATCCATTATTTGTTTATTCCGTCACGTCACAGTCTCTAATTTCAGTCTATTAGGATTGTCTTCTATCCTAAATTTCTGCAGTTGTACTGGTAATTGTTGTCAAGTTAGTAGTTCCTATTTTAACCTTCCAAAGATTAGTATTGTTTCTAGGCATATAATCACTCATAGTTTTAAAATGCTAATCTAATTGCATTTCTCTTGAGTCAACAAGTTAGTGTTACCATTGTAGACCTAAATATTTATCAAATAGTTTACTTTTTGTCTTTAAAGTAACATGTTACGTAGGATCATTATTTTTCAGTGTTGGAGATCTTGAATGATCATCTTTTCTTTGCTGTTTTAGTCCAGAAGGACACATAGACATACTTTGCAATCTGGATAATAATGACATCATCGGTGAAAAACTCTAAAATTGGAAAAGTGAAAATAAATGGTCGTAAAACTAGAAAGAAGCTCTTTAGTTTTTTCTATCCACCTCACCGTAAAACTCGAGATTTACCTGTCTTATCTTGGACTAAAAAGATCTTATTGGTGATCGGGAATTTGAAGATCTTTCGAATTCAATGTGGAAAATTGTGTAATCGATTTCATCATAGTAATTTAATTTATTATTAACATTATTGAACGAGTCACTGAGATATTTCTCATGGTGCATTACTAGCTTGTAAGCCTCTTGTTTTTCTATGCATTTGGCTGCAAGTAGATGATGTGTGTATGTTTTCAGTAGCTACCCATCGACTGATAGTCACTACAAGTCGTAACTACTTGACAGCAGCTTCTGAAACACACAAGTACAGCCTCTAGAACACACCACTGAATAGCTAGTGTGTACCTTTGTCTAGACAGAGCAAGCTCTGCTTCCGCTCTTTCAATAGGTTCTATCACCATTTGCGTCTATTCCCATATCAACGTAAACACACTTTCTACATTTGAAGGTAAATAGGGTAGAGGCTCTGTCTAACATGTGTTTTTTTCTTACTTTACTCACCTTTACTCTCAAATGTTAGATAGGCTCTTTATCTTCTTTGCTATTCGATTGCAGTATGTATTTAACGAAACATAATACAAGGAACTAATTTCACATTAGGAAAAGTTAACTAATTCAAAAATGTATGTTTAATTTATTCACTTTAATATTGTCACTTCATTTAACAATAATGCAGAAGTTATCGCTTCATCTGTCGTGCGAATTAGAAGAAGTGTTCTAAGGTATCTACTATCTAATCTATCCCCTAGCATCTAGATAATAGCCTCTTGTCATCTAACTCAGTAGAATATCTTCTCGGTATAATAGTGGCAAACTATTTTAATTCTTTCTATAGTCATCGCTCTCGGAAACAACTTATTGTCTAACTAGATTATAGTGAGTAATAGCGTGATAATTCTTTCATATTGTGTGAGCCAAATTTGAAGTTAGCTACTAGTAATGTAACTTGAAATACTACTAATGTTGCTGTAAGACTCTGCTCCTATTTCACCTCCAGTCCTTCCTTTATATCAGTTTGCTCTGCATAGAAAGTACAGAGTAACTTTAGTGAGTTTCTCTAAAAGGAAGTACAATCCTGAATGCCATCACGTAGGCATATTGACTTACTATCCGCACTGTGTGTTTGTTCCGCAAACTTATCCTGCTGAACTATTCAGAATTTTAGAGGATATCTGTGAAATAGCACTGCTAAATAAGTTCTAAATCCATATAAATGTGTAATAGATTGATCGTGTTATATCTGAAGTCTGAAGATGCAGTCTGTATGTTGAGCAAAGAATGTACTACAGTAATAAACCTTGAGGCATGTATGCATTGAAAGTGAAAGCCCATTGCCACTCTCTTACTGGCTAGAAAGGAATTCTTTGAAGTCTTTAAAGATGGCAACTACTCGCTCATCAAAATCTTCATTTAATACATTTATAACTTCAGATTATTATATTTCTTGGATTACACAAACACATATTTATTGAATGTTCTTATTTAAATTACGTGTGTTCATTTGAATTAAATGTGCTGATTAAAATTTAGTATTCTTATTTAAGCTTAGTGTGCTGCTGTTTAAATTATGTGAATTTACTAGGAGTAGCAATCGTACTTACCTGCATTACCTCTAACTTTTGTACTCCTGATAAGGCAGACCCCTGCATGGTGCTTTGTATCTTGCTATCTCTCTTATCTATTCACCTGCAGTAGCTCCTATGCAGTCTGTGATTTCCTATCTACTGATAACATTGGCATGTTGTTGTGTGACAACTGAACATCTCCAGCTGAGTTAGGATAAAGGAATTACTTTATAGAGATAAAATGAAGTGATAAGGGTATCCAATCAGCTGATACGTGTGTAAGGACATTTTAAATGATATAACTCTAACTAAAAAATAATATTCAATTTAAAATAATATAAATAATAAATACAAATATTCATTATTCTAATGTACCAAGAACATTGTAAATACCATCAATAACTTCAGTTCAATTATTCTGCGTATAAAAGTAATTTTGAATATTTTATTTCATATGCTAATGATATATTTTAAGATTTTTTTTTAATATGAATTTTTTTCAGCCGAGTGAGATAAGAGTAGTGCAAGTTATGAATTATCGGTCAATTCACATCTTCGGTCATATAAGAAAAAACAATATAATAATTGATATTATATTGTTTTTTCTTATTCGACCGAAGATGTGAAATTGACCGATAATTCATAACATACCCTATGTACCACTGTGTTTTCTATAGTGTTGTAAGCTCTCTCACAGATTGCTGTGTGATGGTACGTGTCCCCTCTGTACACTAAGGCATTAGTCACATGAGATGGAATGGTTAGAGATGCTCACGAGACTTCACTGCTAAGTCCTGTAGGATTCTCTCTCACAAATGAATGTATCTATCCTTCTATTTGGCTGTGGAGAGGGAATATACAGTAGGTACAGGGTGACACAATAGTTCTAAAACAAACAAAATATATCAGATAAAATATTCAAATAGGTAAAACAACATGAGTGCTTAGGATATATTATAGAGAACACTGAGAAGACATGTTGAGAAGTTTATTCAATAAACATTTCTCTTATTCGAATGAGGCCTCCAATCTGTCGGAGTTGCTTCTACCGATGCACGCAACTCATCCATTGGCAGTTTTGACCATTTTATTTAATTGGAGTTTTCGCTCAACAGTTAAGTTTTTATTATACAGTTGCGTAAGAATATCTGCACACAATCTTCTCCAATACTTACCACACGCAGAATTCCATCGTATTAAATCAGATGCGCACTTTCCTGCTCGGTGAAATTCTTCTACACAACTTTGAGTTTCCACTGAAAGGGCCATTAACTTCTTAAAAATATGAGATGACACTTATTGCAAGTTATATATTATATTGAACACTATTAGCTATGAAAAATGCAAGGAATTAGCTCACATCAGTTCACATATAAATATTTTATTTACATTGTGAAAAAAATGTGTTTCAGAACTTTTGTGTCACCCTGTACAGCAAATTGGTGTCATTGTGTTTTTAACAGATATATGTTCTTTATTGTGTATAGTAAAATCTTATAAGGGTTTCGTTTATGAAGTATTTTTTTATAAACTAAGTGAGTATTTTCAGAGTTGGACGGATTGTCAATGTTCGTAACTATTTAACTCATTGCGTCATAATTTCTAATCACTTTACCTGTATATTGTTTAGTCGTGTCGTAACTAACATATGTAAATAATGAATACACATCTTATCCTGTTCACGCCATTATCCAATGCATCTTAATTTGACTGCTTTTTGTTCATTTCATCATAACTTGAATATATTATATATTGATTAATGGTCATTATACATAATTGTGTGGTAGTGGCTGCGACAGTAATGCTTTCTCGTAGTTTCAATAAAGTAGTGATATCGAGCTCTGATGTGACTATAAATAGTCACCGTGAAGTCATGTCCCTTGTTGTGGCGAATAAAATTTTAATGTTTTTACGCCTTAATAAAAGAAAGGTGTCTCTTCCTTTCATTTGTTATTATCATCCTTTATTTAACCACATTTTCAATCTGCATTTGTGTTAGCTATATAATCTTATATTCTAAGTGTTTTCATCATTTCAATGTATAGATAGCAGTGTTAATTATCTCTCGGCTGCAGTTGCCTGTATGCACTTTCTCTCCGCAATTCACACCGTGTTGCCCTATAAATGCATCTCTCGACTTTTGGCTGCTCATCAACACTTTGTGTGCAATGTACCCTGTAACGTACCACAGTAACATCACAATCTAGTTACGAATATTCCTTCCAATCAGTCCACTGAAGTGAACAAAGCGCTTCACGCATTAGTTATTGAATACTTGCTCAATATCCATCAGTTAAATAATGACACTTAATTAGCTTCTACCAAGTAACAAAGCGTATGCTATCAATCTTCTTACACGGAGCTACATCCTTTATTCACACTTACCTCATACCAATTCATGCGTCTGTTCACCCTATATACTATGTGGTGTGTCCTAGGTTAATGGTGTAGCCCTTTTCTTTCTACTAGGTAATGGTGTAGCTCCTTTCTTTTTACTAGATAATGGTGTAGCTCCTTTCTTTCTACTAGGTACTGGTGTAGCTTCTTTCTTTCTACTAGGTAGGGATGTAGCTCCTTTCTTTTTACTAGGTAATGGTGTAGCTCCTTTCTTTTTACTAGGTAATGGTGTAGCTCCTTTCTTTTTACTAGGTAATGGTGTAGCTCCTTTCTTTTTACTAGTTAATGGTGTAGCTCCTTTCTTTTTACTAGGTAATGGTGTAGCTCCTTTCTTTTTACTAGGTAATGGTGTAGCTCCTTTCTTTTTACTAGGTAGGGGTGTAGCTCCTTTCTTTTTACTAGGTAGGGGTGTAGCTCCTTTCTTTTTACTAGGTAGGAGTGTAGCTCCTTTCTTTTTACTAGGTAATGGTGTAGCTCCTTTCTTTTTACTAGGTAATGGTGTAGCTCCTTTCTTTTCACTAGTTAATGGTGTAGCTCCTTTCTTCTTACTAGGTAGGGGTGTAGCTCCTTTCTTTTTACTAGGTAATGGTGTAGCTCCTTTCTTTTTACTAGGTAGGGGTGTAGCTTCTTTCTTTCTACTAGGTAATGGTGTAGCTTCTTTCTTTCTACTAGGTAATGGTGTAGCTCCTTTCTTCTTACTAGGTAATGTTGTAGCTTCTCTCTTTCTGCTAGGTAATGGTGTAGCTTCTTTATTTTTACTAGGTACTGGTGTAGCTTCTTTCTTTCTACTAGGTAGGGATGTAGCTCCTTTCTTTTTACTAGGTAATGGTGTAGCTCCTTTCTTTTTACTAGGTAATGGTGTAGCTCCTTTCTTTTTACTAGGTAATGGTGTAGCTCCTTTCTTTTTACTAGTTAATGGTGTAGCTCCTTTCTTTTTACTAGGTAATGGTGTAGCTCCTTTCTTTTTACTAGGTAGGGGTGTAGCTCCTTTCTTTTTACTAGGTAGGGGTGTAGCTCCTTTCTTTTTACTAGGTAGGGGTGTAGCTCCTTTCTTTTTACTAGGTAGGAGTGTAGCTCCTTTCTTTTTACTAGGTAATGGTGTAGCTCCTTTCTTTTTACTAGGTAATGGTGTAGCTCCTTTCTTTTCACTAGTTAATGGTGTAGCTCCTTTCTTCTTACTAGGTAGGGGTGTAGCTCCTTTCTTTTTACTAGGTAATGGTGTAGCTCCTTTCTTTTTACTAGGTAGGGGTGTAGCTTCTTTCTTTCTACTAGGTAATGGTGTAGCTCCTTTCTTCTTACTAGGTAATGTTGTAGCTTCTCTCTTTCTGCTAGGTAATGGTGTAGCTTCTTTATTTTTACTAGGTACTGGTGTAGCTTCTTTCTTTCTACTAGGTAGGGGTGTAGCTCCTTTCTTTCTACTAGGTAATGGTGTAGCTTCTTTCTTTCTACTAGTTAATGGTGTAGCTTCTTTCTTTCTACTAGTTAATGGTGTAGCTCCTTTCTTTTTACTAGGTAATGGTGTAGCTCCTTTCTTTTTACTAGGTAATGGTGTAGCTCCTTTCTTTTTACTAGGTAGGGGTGTAGCTTCTTTCTTTCTACTAGGTAATGGTGTAGCTCCTTTCTTCTTACTAGGTAATGGTGTAGCTTCTCTCTTTCTACTAGGTAATCGTGTAGCTCCTTTCTTTTTACTAGGTAATGGTGTAGCTCCTTTCTTTTTACTAGGTAATGGTGTAGCTCCTTTCTTTTTACTAGGTAGGGGTGTAGCTCCTTTCTTTTTACTAGGTAATGGTGTAGCTCCTTTCTTTTTACTAGGTAGGGGTGTAGCTCCTTTCTTTTTACTAGGTAATGGTGTAGCTCCTTTCTTTCTACTAGGTAATGGTGTAGCTCCTTTCTTTTTACTAGGTAATGGTGTAGCTCCTTTCTTTTTACTAGGTAGGGGTGTAGCTTCTTTCTTTCTACTAGGTAATGGTGTAGCTCCTTTCTTCTTACTAGGTAATGGTGTAGCTTCTTTCTTTCTACTAAGTAATGGTATAGCTCCTTTCTTTTTACTAGGTAATGGTGTAGCTCCTTTTTTTTACTAGGTAATGGTGTAGCTCCTTTCTTTTTACTAGGTAGGGGTGTAGCTTCTTTCTTTCTACTAGGTAATGGTGTAGCTCCTTTCTTCTTACTAGGTAATGGTGTAGCTTCTCTTTTTCTACTAGGTAATGGTGTAGCTCCTTTCTTCTTGCTAGGTAATGGTGTAGCTTCTTTCTTTTTACTAGGTACTGGTGTAGCTTCTTTCTTTCTACTAGGTAGGGGTGTAGCTCCTTTCTTCTTACTAGGTAATGGTGTAGCTTCTTTCTTTCTACTAGTTAATGGTGTAGCTCCTTTCTTTTTACTAGGTAATGGTGTAGCTCCTTTCTTTTCACTAGTTAATGGTGTAGCTCCTTTCTTCTTACTAGGTAATGGTGTAGCTCCTTTCTTTTCACTAGGTAGGGGTGTAGCTCCTTTCTTTCTACTAGGTAATGGTGTAGCTCCTTTCATTTTACTAGGTAATGGTGTAGCTCCTTTCTTTTCACTAGTTAATGGTGTAGCTCCTTTCTTCTTACTAGGTAATGGTGTAGCTCCTTTCTTTTCACTAGGTAGGGGTGTAGCTCCTTTCTTTTTACTAGGTAATGGTGTAGCTCCTTTCTTTTTACTAGGTAGGGGTGTAGCTTCTTTCTTTCTACTAGGTAATGGTGTAGCTCCTTTCTTCTTACTAGGTAATGGTGTAGCTTCTCTCTTTCTACTAGGTAATGGTGTAGCTCCTTTCTTCTTGCTAGGTAATGGTGTAGCTTCTTTATTTTTACTAGGTACTGGTGTAGCTTCTTTCTTTCTACTAGGTAGGGGTGTAGCTCCTTTCTTCTTACTAGGTAATGGTGTAGCTTCTTTCTTTCTACTAGTTAATGGTGCAGCTCCTTTCTTCTTACTAGGTAATGGTGTAGCTTCTTTCTTTCTACTAGTTAATGGTGCAGCTCCTTTCTTTTTACTAGGTAATGGTGTAGCTCCTTTCTTTTTACTAGGTAATGGTGTAGCTCCTTTCTTTTTACTAGGTAGGGGTGTAGCTCCTTTCTTTTTACTAGGTAGGGGTGTAGCTCCTTTCTTTTTACTAGGTAGGAGTGTAGCTCCTTTCTTTTTACTAGGTAATGGTGTAGCTCCTTTCTTTTTACTAGGTAATGGTGTAGCTCCTTTCTTTTCACTAGTTAATGGTGTAGCTCCTTTCTTCTTACTAGGTAGGGGTGTAGCTCCTTTCTTTTTACTAGGTAATGGTGTAGCTCCTTTCTTTTTACTAGGTAGGGGTGTAGCTTCTTTCTTTCTACTAGGTAATGGTGTAGCTCCTTTCTTCTTACTAGGTAATGTTGTAGCTTCTCTCTTTCTGCTAGGTAATGGTGTAGCTTCTTTATTTTTACTAGGTACTGGTGTAGCTTCTTTCTTTCTACTAGGTAGGGATGTAGCTCCTTTCTTTTTACTAGGTAATGGTGTAGCTCCTTTCTTTTTACTAGGTAATGGTGTAGCTCCTTTCTTTTTACTAGGTAATGGTGTAGCTCCTTTCTTTTTACTAGGTAATGGTGTAGCTCCTTTCTTTTTACTAGGTAATGGTGTAGCTCCTTTCTTTTTACTAGGTAATGGTGTAGCTCCTTTCTTTTTACTAGGTAGGGGTGTAGCTCCTTTCTTTTTACTAGGTAGGGGTGTAGCTCCTTTCTTTTTACTAGGTAGGGGTGTAGCTCCTTTCTTTTTACTAGGTAGGAGTGTAGCTCCTTTCTTTTTACTAGGTAATGGTGTAGCTCCTTTCTTTTTACTAGGTAATGGTGTAGCTCCTTTCTTTTCACTAGTTAATGGTGTAGCTCCTTTCTTCTTACTAGGTAGGGGTGTAGCTCCTTTCTTTTTACTAGGTAATGGTGTAGCTCCTTTCTTTTTACTAGGTAGGGGTGTAGCTTCTTTCTTTCTACTAGGTAATGGTGTAGCTCCTTTCTTCTTACTAGGTAATGTTGTAGCTTCTCTCTTTCTGCTAGGTAATGGTGTAGCTTCTTTATTTTTACTAGGTACTGGTGTAGCTTCTTTCTTTCTACTAGGTAGGGGTGTAGCTCCTTTCTTTCTACTAGGTAATGGTGTAGCTTCTTTCTTTCTACTAGTTAATGGTGTAGCTTCTTTCTTTCTACTAGTTAATGGTGTAGCTCCTTTCTTTTTACTAGGTAATGGTGTAGCTCCTTTCTTTTTACTAGGTAATGGTGTAGCTCCTTTCTTTTTACTAGGTAGGGGTGTAGCTTCTTTCTTTCTACTAGGTAATGGTGTAGCTCCTTTCTTCTTACTAGGTAATGGTGTAGCTTCTCTCTTTCTACTAGGTAATCGTGTAGCTCCTTTCTTTTTACTAGGTAATGGTGTAGCTCCTTTCTTTTTACTAGGTAATGGTGTAGCTCCTTTCTTTTTACTAGGTAGGGGTGTAGCTCCTTTCTTTTTACTAGGTAATGGTGTAGCTCCTTTCTTTTTACTAGGTAGGGGTGTAGCTCCTTTCTTTTTACTAGGTAATGGTGTAGCTCCTTTCTTTCTACTAGGTAATGGTGTAGCTCCTTTCTTTTTACTAGGTAATGGTGTAGCTCCTTTCTTTTTACTAGGTAGGGGTGTAGCTTCTTTCTTTCTACTAGGTAATGGTGTAGCTCCTTTCTTCTTACTAGGTAATGGTGTAGCTTCTTTCTTTCTACTAGGTAATGGTATAGCTCCTTTCTTTTTACTAGGTAATGGTGTAGCTCCTTTTTTTTACTAGGTAATGGTGTAGCTCCTTTCTTTTTACTAGGTAGGGGTGTAGCTTCTTTCTTTCTACTAGGTAATGGTGTAGCTCCTTTCTTCTTACTAGGTAATGGTGTAGCTTCTCTTTTTCTACTAGGTAATGGTGTAGCTCCTTTCTTCTTGCTAGGTAATGGTGTAGCTTCTTTCTTTTTACTAGGTACTGGTGTAGCTTCTTTCTTTCTACTAGGTACTGGTGTAGCTCCTTTCTTCTTACTAGGTAATGGTGTAGCTTCTTTCTTTCTACTAGTTAATGGTGTAGCTCCTTTCTTTTTACTAGGTAATGGTGTAGCTCCTTTCTTTTCACTAGTTAATGGTGTAGCTCCTTTCTTCTTACTAGGTAATGGTGTAGCTCCTTTCTTTTCACTAGGTAGGGGTGTAGCTCCTTTCTTTCTACTAGGTAATGGTGTAGCTCCTTTCTTCTTACTAGGTAATGGTGTAGCTTCTCTTTTTCTACTAGGTAATGGTGTAGCTCCTTTCTTCTTGCTAGGTAATGGTGTAGCTTCTTTCTTTTTACTAGGTACTGGTGTAGCTTCTTTCTTTCTACTAGGTAATCGTGTAGCTCCTTTCTTTTTACTAGGTAATGGTGTAGCTCCTTTCTTTTCACTAGTTAATGGTGTAGCTCCTTTCTTCTTACTAGGTAATGGTGTAGCTCCTTTCTTTTCACTAGGTAGGGGTGTAGCTCCTTTCTTTCTACTAGGTAATGGTGTAGCTCCTTTCATTTTACTAGGTAATGGTGTAGCTCCTTTCTTTTCACTAGTTAATGGTGTAGCTCCTTTCTTCTTACTAGGTAATGGTGTAGCTCCTTTCTTTTCACTAGGTAGGGGTGTAGCTCCTTTCTTTTTACTAGGTAATGGTGTAGCTCCTTTCTTTTTACTAGGTAGGGGTGTAGCTTCTTTCTTTCTACTAGGTAATGGTGTAGCTTCTTTATTTTTACTAGGTACTGGTGTAGCTTCTTTCTTTCTACTAGGTAGGGGTGTAGCTCCTTTCTTCTTACTAGGTAATGGTGTAGCTTCTTTCTTTCTACTAGTTAATGGTGCAGCTCCTTTCTTCTTACTAGGTAATGGTGTAGCTTCTTTCTTTCTACTAGTTAATGGTGCAGCTCCTTTCTTTTTACTAGGTAATGGTGTAGCTCCTTTCTTTTTACTAGGTAATGGTGTAGCTCCTTTCTTTTTACTAGGTAGGGGTGTAGCTCCTTTCTTTTTACTAGGTAGGGGTGTAGCTCCTTTCTTTTTACTAGGTAGGAGTGTAGCTCCTTTCTTTTTACTAGGTAATGGTGTAGCTCCTTTCTTTTTACTAGGTAATGGTGTAGCTCCTTTCTTTTCACTAGTTAATGGTGTAGCTCCTTTCTTCTTACTAGGTAGGGGTGTAGCTCCTTTCTTTTTACTAGGTAATGGTGTAGCTCCTTTCTTTTTACTAGGTAGGGGTGTAGCTTCTTTCTTTCTACTAGGTAATGGTGTAGCTCCTTTCTTCTTACTAGGTAATGTTGTAGCTTCTCTCTTTCTGCTAGGTAATGGTGTAGCTTCTTTATTTTTACTAGGTACTGGTGTAGCTTCTTTCTTTCTACTAGGTAGGGATGTAGCTCCTTTCTTTTTACTAGGTAATGGTGTAGCTCCTTTCTTTTTACTAGGTAATGGTGTAGCTCCTTTCTTTTTACTAGGTAATGGTGTAGCTCCTTTCTTTTTACTAGGTAATGGTGTAGCTCCTTTCTTTTTACTAGGTAATGGTGTAGCTCCTTTCTTTTTACTAGGTAATGGTGTAGCTCCTTTCTTTTTACTAGGTAGGGGTGTAGCTCCTTTCTTTTTACTAGGTAGGGGTGTAGCTCCTTTCTTTTTACTAGGTAGGGGTGTAGCTCCTTTCTTTTTACTAGGTAGGAGTGTAGCTCCTTTCTTTTTACTAGGTAATGGTGTAGCTCCTTTCTTTTTACTAGGTAATGGTGTAGCTCCTTTCTTCTTACTAGGTAATGGTGTAGCTTCTTTCTTTCTACTAGTTAATGGTGCAGCTCCTTTCTTTTTACTAGGTAATGGTGTAGCTCCTTTCTTTTTACTAGGTAATGGTGTAGCTCCTTTCTTTTTACTAGGTAGGGGTGTAGCTCCTTTCTTTTTACTAGGTAGGGGTGTAGCTCCTTTCTTTTTACTAGGTAGGAGTGTAGCTCCTTTCTTTTTACTAGGTAATGGTGTAGCTCCTTTCTTTTTACTAGGTAATGGTGTAGCTCCTTTCTTTTCACTAGTTAATGGTGTAGCTCCTTTCTTCTTACTAGGTAGGGGTGTAGCTCCTTTCTTTTTACTAGGTAGGGGTGTAGCTTCTTTCTTTCTACTAGGTAATGGTGTAGCTCCTTTCTTCTTACTAGGTAATGTTGTAGCTTCTCTCTTTCTGCTAGGTAATGGTGTAGCTTCTTTATTTTTACTAGGTACTGGTGTAGCTTCTTTCTTTCTACTAGGTAGGGATGTAGCTCCTTTCTTTTTACTAGGTAATGGTGTAGCTCCTTTCTTTTTACTAGGTAATGGTGTAGCTCCTTTCTTTTTACTAGGTAATGGTGTAGCTCCTTTCTTTTTACTAGGTAATGGTGTAGCTCCTTTCTTTTTACTAGGTAATGGTGTAGCTCCTTTCTTTTTACTAGGTAATGGTGTAGCTCCTTTCTTTTTACTAGGTAGGGGTGTAGCTCCTTTCTTTTTACTAGGTAGGGGTGTAGCTCCTTTCTTTTTACTAGGTAGGGGTGTAGCTCCTTTCTTTTTACTAGGTAGGAGTGTAGCTCCTTTCTTTTTACTAGGTAATGGTGTAGCTCCTTTCTTTTTACTAGGTAATGGTGTAGCTCCTTTCTTTTCACTAGTTAATGGTGTAGCTCCTTTCTTCTTACTAGGTAGGGGTGTAGCTCCTTTCTTTTTACTAGGTAATGGTGTAGCTTCTTTCTTTCTACTAGGTAATGGTGTAGCTTCTTTCTTTCTACTAGGTAATGGTGTAGCTCCTTTCTTCTTACTAGGTAATGTTGTAGCTTCTCTCTTTCTGCTAGGTAATGGTGTAGCTTCTTTATTTTTACTAGGTACTGGTGTAGCTTCTTTCTTTCTACTAGGTAGGGGTGTAGCTCCTTTCTTTCTACTAGGTAATGGTGTAGCTTCTTTCTTTCTACTAGTTAATGGTGTAGCTTCTTTCTTTCTACTAGTTAATGGTGTAGCTCCTTTCTTTTTACTAGGTAATGGTGTAGCTCCTTTCTTTTTACTAGGTAATGGTGTAGCTCCTTTCTTTTTACTAGGTAGGGGTGTAGCTTCTTTCTTTCTACTAGGTAATGGTGTAGCTCCTTTCTTCTTACTAGGTAATGGTGTAGCTTCTCTCTTTCTACTAGGTAATCGTGTAGCTCCTTTCTTTTTACTAGGTAATGGTGTAGCTCCTTTCTTTTTACTAGGTAATGGTGTAGCTCCTTTCTTTTTACTAGGTAGGGGTGTAGCTCCTTTCTTTTTACTAGGTAATGGTGTAGCTCCTTTCTTTTTACTAGGTAGGGGTGTAGCTCCTTTCTTTTTACTAGGTAATGGTGTAGCTCCTTTCTTTCTACTAGGTAATGGTGTAGCTCCTTTCTTTTTACTAGGTAATGGTGTAGCTCCTTTCTTTTTACTAGGTAGGGGTGTAGCTTCTTTCTTTCTACTAGGTAATGGTGTAGCTCCTTTCTTCTTACTAGGTAATGGTGTAGCTTCTTTCTTTCTACTAGGTAATGGTATAGCTCCTTTCTTTTTACTAGGTAATGGTGTAGCTCCTTTTTTTTACTAGGTAATGGTGTAGCTCCTTTCTTTTTACTAGGTAGGGGTGTAGCTTCTTTCTTTCTACTAGGTAATGGTGTAGCTCCTTTCTTCTTACTAGGTAATGGTGTAGCTTCTCTTTTTCTACTAGGTAATGGTGTAGCTCCTTTCTTCTTGCTAGGTAATGGTGTAGCTCCTTTCTTCTTGCTAGGTAATGGTGTAGCTTCTTTCTTTTTACTAGGTACTGGTGTAGCTTCTTTCTTTCTACTAGGTACTGGTGTAGCTCCTTTCTTTCTACTAGGTAATGGTGTAGCTTCTTTCTTTCTACTAGTTAATGGTGTAGCTCCTTTCTTTTTACTAGGTAATGGTGTAGCTCCTTTCTTTTCACTAGTTAATGGTGTAGCTCCTTTCTTTTCACTAGTTAATGGTGTAGCTCCTTTCTTCTTACTAGGTAATGGTGTAGCTCCTTTCTTTTCACTAGGTAGGGGTGTAGCTCCTTTCTTTCTACTAGGTAATGGTGTAGCTCCTTTCTTCTTACTAGGTAATGGTGTAGCTTCTCTTTTTCTACTAGGTAATGGTGTAGCTCCTTTCTTCTTGCTAGGTAATGGTGTAGCTTCTTTCTTTTTACTAGGTACTGGTGTAGCTTCTTTCTTTCTACTAGGTAATCGTGTAGCTCCTTTCTTTTTACTAGGTAATGGTGTAGCTCCTTTCTTTTCACTAGTTAATGGTGTAGCTCCTTTCTTCTTACTAGGTAATGGTGTAGCTCCTTTCTTTTCACTAGGTAGGGGTGTAGCTCCTTTCTTTCTACTAGGTAATGGTGTAGCTCCTTTCATTTTACTAGGTAATGGTGTAGCTCCTTTCTTTTCACTAGTTAATGGTGTAGCTCCTTTCTTCTTACTAGGTAATGGTGTAGCTCCTTTCTTTTTACTAGGTAATGGTGTAGCTCCTTTCTTTTTACTAGGTAGGGGTGTAGCTTCTTTCTTTCTACTAGGTAATGGTGTAGCTCCTTTCTTCTTACTAGGTAATGGTGTAGCTTCTCTCTTTCTACTAGGTAATGGTGTAGCTTCTCTCTTTCTACTAGGTAATGGTGTAGCTCCTTTCTTCTTGCTAGGTAATGGTGTAGCTTCTTTATTTTTACTAGGTACTGGTGTAGCTTCTTTCTTTCTACTAGGTAATGGTGTAGCTCCTTTCTTCTTGCTAGGTAATGGTGTAGCTTCTTTATTTTTACTAGGTACTGGTGTAGCTTCTTTCTTTCTACTAGGTAGGGGTGTAGCTCCTTTCTTCTTACTAGGTAATGGTGTAGCTTCTTTCTTTCTACTAGTTAATGGTGCAGCTCCTTTCTTCTTACTAGGTAATGGTGTAGCTTCTTTTTTTCTACTAGTTAATGGTGCAGCTCCTTTCTTTTTACTAGGTAATGGTGTAGCTCCTTTCTTTTTACTAGGTAATGGTGTAGCTCCTTTCTTTTTACTAGGTAGGGGTGTAGCTCCTTTCTTTTTACTAGGTAGGGGTGTAGCTCCTTTCTTTTTACTAGGTAGGAGTGTAGCTCCTTTCTTTTTACTAGGTAATGGTGTAGCTCCTTTCTTTTTACTAGGTAATGGTGTAGCTCCTTTCTTTTCACTAGTTAATGGTGTAGCTCCTTTCTTCTTACTAGGTAGGGGTGTAGCTCCTTTCTTTTTACTAGGTAATGGTGTAGCTCCTTTCTTTTTACTAGGTAGGGGTGTAGCTTCTTTCTTTCTACTAGGTAATGGTGTAGCTCCTTTCTTCTTACTAGGTAATGTTGTAGCTTCTCTCTTTCTGCTAGGTAATGGTGTAGCTTCTTTATTTTTACTAGGTACTGGTGTAGCTTCTTTCTTTCTACTAGGTAGGGATGTAGCTCCTTTCTTTTTACTAGGTAATGGTGTAGCTCCTTTCTTTTTACTAGGTAATGGTGTAGCTCCTTTCTTTTTACTAGGTAATGGTGTAGCTCCTTTCTTTTTACTAGGTAATGGTGTAGCTCCTTTCTTTTTACTAGGTAATGGTGTAGCTCCTTTCTTTTTACTAGGTAATGGTGTAGCTCCTTTCTTTTTACTAGGTAGGGGTGTAGCTCCTTTCTTTTTACTAGGTAGGGGTGTAGCTCCTTTCTTTTTACTAGGTAGGGGTGTAGCTCCTTTCTTTTTACTAGGTAGGAGTGTAGCTCCTTTCTTTTTACTAGGTAATGGTGTAGCTCCTTTCTTTTTACTAGGTAATGGTGTAGCTCCTTTCTTTTCACTAGTTAATGGTGTAGCTCCTTTCTTCTTACTAGGTAGGGGTGTAGCTCCTTTCTTTTTACTAGGTAATGGTGTAGCTCCTTTCTTTTTACTAGGTAGGGGTGTAGCTTCTTTCTTTCTACTAGGTAATGGTGTAGCTCCTTTCTTCTTACTAGGTAATGTTGTAGCTTCTCTCTTTCTGCTAGGTAATGGTGTAGCTTCTTTATTTTTACTAGGTACTGGTGTAGCTTCTTTCTTTCTACTAGGTAGGGGTGTAGCTCCTTTCTTTCTACTAGGTAATGGTGTAGCTTCTTTCTTTCTACTAGTTAATGGTGTAGCTTCTTTCTTTCTACTAGTTAATGGTGTAGCTCCTTTCTTTTTACTAGGTAATGGTGTAGCTCCTTTCTTTTTACTAGGTAATGGTGTAGCTCCTTTCTTTTTACTAGGTAGGGGTGTAGCTTCTTTCTTTCTACTAGGTAATGGTGTAGCTCCTTTCTTCTTACTAGGTAATGGTGTAGCTTCTCTCTTTCTACTAGGTAATCGTGTAGCTCCTTTCTTTTTACTAGGTAATGGTGTAGCTCCTTTCTTTTTACTAGGTAATGGTGTAGCTCCTTTCTTTTTACTAGGTAGGGGTGTAGCTCCTTTCTTTTTACTAGGTAATGGTGTAGCTCCTTTCTTTTTACTAGGTAGGGGTGTAGCTCCTTTCTTTTTACTAGGTAATGGTGTAGCTCCTTTCTTTCTACTAGGTAATGGTGTAGCTCCTTTCTTTTTACTAGGTAATGGTGTAGCTCCTTTCTTTTTACTAGGTAGGGGTGTAGCTTCTTTCTTTCTACTAGGTAATGGTGTAGCTCCTTTCTTCTTACTAGGTAATGGTGTAGCTTCTTTCTTTCTACTAGGTAATGGTATAGCTCCTTTCTTTTTACTAGGTAATGGTGTAGCTCCTTTTTTTTACTAGGTAATGGTGTAGCTCCTTTCTTTTTACTAGGTAGGGGTGTAGCTTCTTTCTTTCTACTAGGTAATGGTGTAGCTCCTTTCTTCTTACTAGGTAATGGTGTAGCTTCTCTTTTTCTACTAGGTAATGGTGTAGCTCCTTTCTTCTTGCTAGGTAATGGTGTAGCTTCTTTCTTTTTACTAGGTACTGGTGTAGCTTCTTTCTTTCTACTAGGTACTGGTGTAGCTCCTTTCTTCTTACTAGGTAATGGTGTAGCTTCTTTCTTTCTACTAGTTAATGGTGTAGCTCCTTTCTTTTTACTAGGTAATGGTGTAGCTCCTTTCTTTTCACTAGTTAATGGTGTAGCTCCTTTCTTCTTACTAGGTAATGGTGTAGCTCCTTTCTTTTCACTAGGTAGGGGTGTAGCTCCTTTCTTTCTACTAGGTAATGGTGTAGCTCCTTTCATTTTACTAGGTAATGGTGTAGCTCCTTTCTTTTCACTAGTTAATGGTGTAGCTCCTTTCTTCTTACTAGGTAATGGTGTAGCTCCTTTCTTTTCACTAGGTAGGGGTGTAGCTCCTTTCTTTTTACTAGGTAATGGTGTAGCTCCTTTCTTTTTACTAGGTAGGGGTGTAGCTTCTTTCTTTCTACTAGGTAATGGTGTAGCTCCTTTCTTCTTACTAGGTAATGGTGTAGCTTCTCTCTTTCTACTAGGTAATGGTGTAGCTCCTTTCTTCTTGCTAGGTAATGGTGTAGCTTCTTTATTTTTACTAGGTACTGGTGTAGCTTCTTTCTTTCTACTAGGTAGGGGTGTAGCTCCTTTCTTCTTACTAGGTAATGGTGTAGCTTCTTTCTTTCTACTAGTTAATGGTGCAGCTCCTTTCTTTTTACTAGGTAATGGTGTAGCTCCTTTCTTTTCACATGTTAATGGTGTAGCTCCTTTCTTTTCACTAGGTAATGGTGTAGCTCCTTTCTTTTCACTAGTTAATTTTGTAGCTCCTTTCTTTCTACTAGTTAATGGTGTAGCTCCTTTCTTTTCACTAGTTAATGGTGTAGTCCTTTTAGGGGTCAACACTTTATCCACTCCATCATCGCCACCCCATTAATGTGTTTGGTTCATAAAGCTTCTACCTTCACTTCACTCACTCGAAAACATCAAGGGGCTACAGTTGGTATTTCGCAGGCAAGTGTTTAGCAAAGATGTCCTACCTGTGAGGTGTAGTCTAAACACACCTTAATTAACCATTAAAGGTGTGTACTTAGGGCCACACCATTGCACAGGCTGCGCAAGTACTTAGGCTAAGTTACGAATTATCGGTCGGTTTCACATCATAGGTCATAGGAGAGAAAACGACATATAACATTTATTTTTGTTTTAGTTGGTATCCATGTTACCTGCACAGTGAACAGTGCTATCTATTAATTTACTGAAAATTCTGCAAATAAAAAAAAATATATATTGTTTCTTATATGATCGAAGATGTGAAACCGACGGTCCGACCGACAATTCATAACTTACGTACACTACTGTCAGGTGCAACGTCTTCATTCTTCAGACATACTGTGTTGAATATATTATACGTCTAATTCAATGAATCATTTACACCAAATATAGAAAATTAGAAATTACTCCTAACCTCTATTAAGTCTATCTCTATTCATTGTTGTGAATCTTTTTCCTCTCTTACGGATAGAAGTGACATTAATTATACAATGTCCGAGTATACGACTAAAAAGTTTGATATTACTAATAGTCTCAACATCACTATTATTCTATACATGGCTTCCTCTAATATTAATAATAAGCTTTAAATAATCCATACACTCTTGAGTGTCTTTAGGACATTCATTTTCTATTTATCGGAACTTTTTAGATTAGAATAAATACAACAATAATCTACAGTCATGACAATTACATTTATATTCACACAAAGTCAAGGTTCATTTGGCTCGTAATTTGCATTATATATAATAATAATATCCTCCTTTATACTCTGTAATTCTATGCACGTACAATGATACAGTCAAGGAAAAGTCTATCTATTACATTTCATAGTTTAATAATTTCACATTATCAAAAAAGCCTCACTAATTGTAATGCTTGTAGATATTTCTTTTAATTTGTATGTGTACACGACAACAAATAGCTAAATGATACTTGAAAACAATAGGAAATAACGAAACATTCCTAGAATTGGCATGATGCAGTGACTTTTCTCTCTGATAGTACACCATTCCTTTTAATGTTGTGATGACTTCACAAACTCTGCTAGTAAAGTCATTCTGTTTTCTCGTGTTTCGTTAAGGTGCGCACTGATCTCTCGGATACGGAAAAGTGACGTCACTGTTAGTGGTGAAGGTTACGCTAGTGTTTCAGAGGCCCTAACCAGGAAGAATGGCAATATTCCCATGATGTTTTCAAAGATATCACGCCATTGTGAAGAGCCTAAAAGTAAAGGCTATAGACTCTTATTGGGCATAAATAAATTGCATTTATATATTTATAAACATTTCTAATTTTTTGCTGTGTCCCGCTAGGAGCGCAGCCTTAGAACACCTCCTGATTGTTGTTGTTGTTGTTGTGGATTTTGAGAAAATCGTTGCTACTCCTTCAATTGTGAACATGATAATATTTATTCAATTGAATTTAATTTTAAATGGCCAAAATTTAGAATTTTGTGTAGACAAGTGATCACTTTTGATGGTGATACTGAAATTTGTTCTTCTTCTTCAATAATCCATCAATTTGCTCGAAACAACTTGTAGAGGCGTGGTGTATTTACTGCAACTTCTAGGCAACACAATGTTGAAATGTTAGTTCTAATGGCGAAAAATTAGAATTCTGTGTTTACGTATTTTCTCTTGCTGGGACATCTTGAAACTGGTTCCTCTTCTTTGGTTATGATAGATTCGATTGAAACAATTTTCCAATAGTGGCCAGTTGTTCAGAATACTAAGGGCAGAAAAGCGCCTGGCGAAATTTTCATCAACTGCGTTAGCTTTTGTCCCAGTGACTAGTTAGGTATGGTCACAGCTCTCCTCGGGAGAATCACCCCAAGAGCTTTTCTCTTCTTTTATATATAACTTAGGTTGCTGATATGCAGCAAATACGATTAGTCGTGAAAGTTTCAAACCTCAAAATATTTATTTTTTCTTAATTCTGTGTAAATTATCTATACCAAAGATGGCTTGTCCTTTAATATCGAAACGGCAATAAATCTTCTCCAATTGTCATAGTTTATGTCTACATTCATTGTTTCCCTTTTTCTATTTCTATATTTTGTTACTCAGTGTAATCCCAAAGCTAAAGGCTATAGCCTACAACTCCTCTATTATGGATAACTGAGCTGTCCATAAGTTTTGTAGTTCATAATTAATGTATTAAGTGAAATATAGAAGGAAAAGTTTGAAGTTGAAGACTTATTTTTATACTAAAGCATATATTATGTGACATAAGGTAAATGATTAACTTTTTCCTTTTAAATAACTAAATTAAGTTTTGAAATAGAATAAAGTATAATTACAAGTACCTAACTAGAAATGTTTTTATTCCTTTAAAACTGGGTTCCTAAAAATTTAATTTGTTGCATCCTTTATATGTCCTTCACTACATAGGCGTCTTCAATATAATTTTGTAATAAGTTGACTACTACCAAGTGGTACACATTTGTATGCATATTACAGTTAGAGAAGAGGTGCATAGACCCGCATTAAACTGTGACCACAACAATACCACTGTTTCAATCATAATAGAGATGATCACTAGGTAACACACAGAGCTATAGAATTCTGTAAATTCATTATTCCATAATGGATGTTTCCATGATTCAGAAGCTACTGTACCACATTAAAGTATAGCTTATGTCCTACTTTACACAGGTACTTATACGTAGCTGCTCATGAATCTGACCTTGCAATGCAGTGACAAGGTGCAGAGAGTCTCACTAGTGAAACCAGTTGATGCCAATACAACCAGTTACTGGCTAAAAATACTGTATGGACTTCAAAACATCGTATGATCTCATCTGTGAAGTGGGCATGCATTCATTTTTGTTGTTATCTACTACGGACCGCTAATTCCTTTATAGTATTGCTATTATATCACCTAATGACTGTTTGGATCACTAGTGATGTTTCTAGCTATAGTATTTTGAGAATATGATTACTAGTTCTTTTTGAATTAGACTATAAATGCTTACACACTAAGTTTAGGGACCTAGTCTCACTGAATACGGTTAGTATTATTGCACACGAAAAGCTTTACCTGTTAAACACACAAACAAACCTTAATGCTGAAATTGATGCTCATCATTTTGGTATATTTTCCTTAACTTGAATATATAGTAAGTATTAAATAGACGCGGCTAGTACTAGACAGACATGGCAAGTGCCAGTCTACTAGTGAGACATGGCTAGTGCTAGCAAATCTTGGTGTAACACTATATTCTATTTGGTTGTATTTAAGTTGTATGAATAGTGTATCTGATTGAACACAAATAACCTCTACAATGCTCTATCTGTTAAGGATGATAGTTTACTTTTATCTGTTTGTTTGGTCCATAGTTACTCTCTGTACTTTACGTAACTATGTCACTTTTATCAGGATAAACAATAGCTATTAACTACAGGATGTCACCTCTTGATATTGACATGAAAACATGTCTTTACTGGTCTGTTAACATGTTACTGTGGTGCTAACATGTTACTGTGGTGCTAACATGTTACTGTGGTGCTAACATGTTACTGTGGTGCTAACATGTTACTGTGGTGTTAACATGTTACTGTGGTGTTAACATGTTACTGTGGTGTTAACATGTTACTGTGGTGTTAACATGTTACTGTGGTGTTAACATGTTACTGTGGTGTTAACATGTTACTGTGGTGTTAACATGTTACTGTGGTGCTAACATGTTATTGTGGTGCTAACATGTTACTGTGGTGCTAACATGTTACTGTGGTGCTAACATGTTACTGTGGTGCTAACATGTTACTGTGGTGCTAACATGTTACTGTGGTGTTAACATGTTACTGTGGTGTTAACATGTTACTGTGGTGTTAACATGTTACTGTGGTGCTAACATGTTACTGTGGTGCTAACATGTTATTGTGGTGCTAACATGTTATTGTGGTGCTAACATGTTATTGTGGTGCTAACATGTTATTGTGGTGCTAACATGTTATTGTGGTGCTAACATGTTATTGTGGTGCTAACATGTTATTGTGGTGCTAACATGTTATTGTGGTGCTAACATGTTACTGTGGTGCTAACGTGTTGGTTTGGTGCTAACGTGTCGGTCTGGTGCTAACGTGTCGGTCTGGTGCTAACGTGTCGGTCTGGTGCTAACGTGTCGGTCTGGTGCTAACGTGTCAGTCTGGTGCTAACGTGTCGGTCTGGTGCTAACGTGTCAGTCTGGTGCTAACGTGTCGGTCTGGTGCTAACGTGTCAGTCTGGTGCTAACGTGTCAGTCTGGTGCTAACGTGTCAGTCTGGTGCTAACGTGTCAGTCTGGTGCTAACGTGTCAGTCTGGTGCTAACGTGTCAGTCTGGTGCTAACGTGTCAGTCTGGTGCTAACGTGTCAGTCTGGTGCTAACGTGTCAGTCTGGTGCTAACGTGTCAGTCTGGTGCTAACGTGTCGGTCTGGTGCTAACGTGTCAGTCTGGTGCTAACGTGTCAGTCTGGTGCTAACGTGTCAGTCTGGTGCTAACGTGTCAGTCTGGTGCTAACGTGTCGGTCTGGTGCTAACGTGTCGGTCTGGTGCTAACGTGTCTGTCTGGTGCTAACGTGTCAGTCTGTACCGTTTTGTGCCTCTAGGTGTGTCTCTTGTTTTATTTGTTCTTTTGTATTTAATACCTTTCTGTTTTTTGTTCCTTTGCCGTTCAGTATCAAAGTATAAGTATATCCTAAAATAAAGCAGATTTAACCATTTAAATCGCACTAGCTTTTATTGTTATTACCTTCGCAAAATTGCGGAGGGTTATTTTTTTG
Organism: Caprella mutica; assembly: GCA_947561585.1. Taxonomy (NCBI): domain Eukaryota; kingdom Metazoa; phylum Arthropoda; class Malacostraca; order Amphipoda; family Caprellidae; genus Caprella; species Caprella mutica. Next base: position 76,548 of record CANNZV010000860.1, on the reverse strand, counting down.
ATAGGCAATATTTAATTGTGCTCCTGTTTTGATAATTTAATGGTAATCTTGTTATTCGCATAACTCAGAGTATTCAACCAAAGTACCTGAAATTTGGTGGGATGATTGAGGAACCATCTGATTAGGTTTTGGGAGAGATCGGGTCAAAGGTCAAGGTCACGAATGGGTCCAAATGAATATAAAATGTAGCAGAGTTCCCGTTCTTTCAATCTGTTTATACCTTTAAAATGAAAATTAATTCTCTGATAGACCGAACCAAGTGTTCTTATTTGGATAATTTTTCCTACCCAAATTCTGTGTCCTGTTCTTCAATTCCAAAGTTAGAGCAGTGATGTCATGTGACTGTGACGTCATGAGTCATGTGACGTCTAGAGTCACCTGTTAGATGAGTCAGCCCGTGAAAGTTATTTGTTTTTAGCGCTCACATTAATGGTGCTTCTCACCTAGAGATGGTAGGTAGCATTGCTCTCATTATTAGCTTTGCAGGCTATGTAACTAACACCTACTGAGAGTAATATTGTAGTCACTTCTGATTCCTGGTGATGAAGTGACTGGTGTAAACTGTTAAGTAGTTATTGGCTGTTAATGTTTTGATAAACTGTTACCACTCTATCTGTAGATTCCAGTGCAGTGTCTACTAGTCTTTTGATGACTGTGTTAGGATAACATTCATTGTTTGTGGTGCGATGGGAACTAAGAAAATCTACACACTGATAGTTAGTGCTGCTTACTGTTCACCTACATGTAGGCAGGTAGTGTCTACCTACCATTTCTTCACCCTTCTGCTTCAGTGTGAACCAAAGATAGCAACTTGAAGACTATAGTCTCACCATCTCTATAATTCTATCTCTTTCTCCTCAGGATGGTGTTCGGTGGCGATGTACCCCCAGTCACCCCCACCACCCACTCTTACGGAGCAGTGGAGGAGAGTGACACACAGGAGTTGCTATCACCCCAACACCACTACAGGTGGGTCTTACTTAGCATGTCTATGTGTAGGGTATGTACCATGTAATTGACCAGTTCCTTCTTTTCGGTCATATTAGCAAATATATAATTTCGCTCTTCTTTTTACCATTTCACTTCGTAATATCTTGCAGGTGATAGATTTTAAAACGAATAGTCTTATCCTAAATATGGAACAGTTCGGTAAATGTGATCTCACCCCAGTACATTTTAGCTGTTCTGCTTGCTATAACTTTCAGTAAACACATTTGAATTATAAAGTGAAATATTATAAATCTAAATAGCGTAAATAGTAGGTAGTCATTTGACTTATTGGTTTCCTCCTTACAAATCTTGGTGAGCTGAAGAGCCAGAGGAACGACGAAAAATTGAACATCCTTTTTTTGTAGAGATTTCGATTGATCATATTGGTTCAATGCTAATGTTCAATTATGGTTGAATCTTTTTTTTTTTTTGGGGCCTTTAATGTTTGAACGCTATGGTATAACTGACTGTGTTACTTTCAGTGGTGGCAGTAGCAGTACTGGCGAGGACAGTGACGATGGCAGTAGCAACATACTACTTCACACAGAGAACTGTTACCAGAGGGCACCACTGTTGCCCCAGTTCAGCACACCATGGTGAGAAGAGAGTGACAACAGGGTGCTGACAGTGCTGTATAAGAAAAAACGATATAATGATTATTTATTATAGTTGCTATCCATGGTACCTGCAGGTATCATGGATACCAACTAAAATAAATAAAAATTATATCTTTTCTTTTAATCTCGTGGTAAAAGTAGGAGGAGCTAAGCAAAAAGTCTGGTGGAAAGACTGAAAATACCCTACGTGTGTACGGCCCATAACAGTGCTGTGCCTCCTGTTGAATAGTCTTCTGTGAAAATACTTCAGGACGTGTCTAGGACGTTTGTAATAGACCACTAAAGTGAAGTGACCGCTGTTCTTGCTCAGCTTATCAGCGAAATATTCCTATGTTATTCGTACGGAGATAAAAATATAGTTCATTTACATCTGTAAAGCTGATGAGTTACTTAATCTTAGAGAATTTTAATTCAATATATGAATATCTAAGCGCATTCATTTTTCGAAAGACTTAACAATTTTTCTGCAGAGAAACGAGCGAAAGAACTGCATAAGAACTTGAAGCGACTGACACTGAGTCTGATGCGAAAACGACAACAGAAAACGTCCCAACTAACTCGTGACTTTATATTTCAAAACTTATGTCAATAAACGTAACAGTAATGAATGTGGTTAGATATTAGATATTCAAATATCGACTTTCCTTTCTCATAGATGACTTAAATCGTCAGCTATAGAGATGAACATCGCTTACTTAACTTCAGTGGTCTATTTACAATAGTTTTTACTTTATGGTTAATCTGCTGAGGAAAACCTCAATTTAATTTTTGCCTCAGAACTCTCCTTTGTGATGTGAAATATACCTACCATCTAACAATATCTATTGAAAGTAGTCAGTGCGGTCTATAGCTAATCCTAAGCAAAATTGTTTAGTTTATTAACAAAAAGAATCCAAGTATTTACGTGGCTGCAATGGTTATAGCTTCCAATACTAAATACAGTAACTACTGCCTTGGTAAGTAACAACCAATAACATGTTACGAAACATCGGATGGTTTCACATTTTTGACACTATAAAAATGATATACTTTTTATTTCAATTGGTATTCGTGATACCTGCGTGTATCATGAATACCAATTAAAATCAAAGTTAGATATATTTATTCTTAGGTGTCCGAAAATGGGGAGCCATCCGATATTTCGTACCTTCTTGGTTGTTACTTACCAAGGCAGTAGTTACTGTATTGACTTTGTTAAGCAACTAACTACTCGGTTGATGTGGCACTAAGTACTGCATTGCTCTAACCACTCTTCCCTTTATTCAGCTCTGTGGACGTGACTACTGGTGGTATATCGGCAGCCGTGAGTAGTAGTGCTGCCACTGGCACCGCTAATGCTGCCACCAATTTCCTCAACAAGACTGCTGCCAATGCTGTAAGTGCTGTCAATGGGCTGGTGAAGATCCAAATGCCCAGTCCCCACAGGGAGGAGCCCCGCTTTCCCAAGGAGAGGCTCAAAACACTCTATTGTGAGTCACAGGATGAGTTCTTTGAGAGTAACAACAGTTCAACATTTACAGTCATGTAGTAAACAAAATATAAGTTAACTCCTAATTGTTTTAGGATGGAAAATTGGAACCGTTCGATGACTAGTGACTTCCCTAGTTCATAAAATTAAACTATTATCTTCTAAGATTTCCTTCCCTCTAAACTTTCTAAATCCATCTTTTTAGTTTATAACATTCATTTGGGTAAGTTTGTTAAACTGCCAGAAAGTACCTAAAATGAGCTCTCTTCCTTTTCAGCCTTCTTAATTCTCGTGGTGAGTGGAATCATCACGAACATCTCGCTAGCGTTCACCCACGAGAAGATGCCCACAGAGGACGCCCCTCTACCCGATGTGATGCTGGACAACCTTCCTTACCTCACCTGGGGCCTGAAAGTGTGCGAGATAGTGCTCATTAGTGTGCTCTACCTCACCATCATACTCATGGTATTCCACAAACACAGGTAACTAAGAGTTACTGGCAGCTAATAGTTACTACAGGAAGTGATAACAGTAACACAAGGAATAGCTAGTATCAAAATTGTTCAGTCATTTTTTTGACTCTTTGTTCCTGAGGGTGAATAGACATCTCACTATTCGAAGGCTCGAAATCTTAAAACCTTCAATGTTGAGTTTTAATTACTTTCTTGAAAATACAAACAATTAATTGAAATTAGGTAGTTTCACTTAGTACTATTTCTCTCTACAGGTTCATCGTGTTCCGTCGTGTGTTCGTGGTGATGTCGTTCCTGTACATTTACCGTGCAGTAACTATGTACGTGACTGTACTTCCCAAGAGCAACTCCCTGTACTACTGCAGTCCCAAACACAACCACACGACTGCACTGGACGCCATACAGCGCAGTCTGCACATAATGGCTGGCTTTGGCCTCTCAATGAATGGATTCCACACCTACTGCGGTGACTACATTTTCTCAGGTGAAGAAAGGGACAATGGTTACATGTTTGCGCAAGATCAAATTTGAACATGTTTCTCATGTTTAGATATATACAAATTGCTCTATAGCTAAATTGGTTACTGTGTCTAGTAGCGACTCACTGGTTTATATGTTTCAGGTCACACTAGTGTACTAGTACTAGGGTACTTAGTGGTACAGGAGTACACCCCCAAGAGATGGTGGTTACTGCACTGGTTGTACGGGGTGGTTACTTTTTCTGGTGTGGTGTTCCTTTTGCTCGGCAGAGGCCACTACTCCATAGACTGTGTGTTAGCATACTTCATCACCACCAGACTCTGGTACATCTACCACACTATGGCTACCAACACAACTCTCAAGGTAAGTAACCTTTAACAGTTAGAGGTCCTATTCACTGAAACGCGTGTGGCCTCATAGCCATAATCTTTTATAGTCAATTATAAAAAAAAAATTATCGAGAATATTTTATTTTTAAATAAACAAACAAAACTATTTTATCTCAACCTAAAATTTAACATAATTATCATTATTGGCTTTCCTTGATAATTTTTTTTTGTAAAAATAGAAATATATAATAATGATAATAATTTTTTGTTGACATTAATAAATGTCTGTGGATAGTTTTACAAAGTGATGTTTTTCCCTGTCAACTCCTTTTACTTGCCTAGTTACTATATTGATAGCTAATGATAATTGTGTTGGCAGGATCCCGGTCCACAGAACTACTTCGGGCGCCTCTGGTGGTTCAGACTGTTCCGGTACATGGAGGGGAATGTGGGGGGAACCTTGCCCCGTCAGTTCGAGTGGCCCCTCCCCTGGCCTCGGAGATGTGGAGCAAAGCTCCCCCAGAGGAACTCCTAGACTCCAAAGACCCATTTTAATGTTTTATCGCCGTCTCATTTTAAAGTGTATTTTAACCATCACTCCATTATGTGTTCATAGCTCCTAGCCACAGTCACTCGCTTCACATCAAACCGTTACGTCTCTAAGTAGCTACTGCTTCCTTATACAAATGTTAGACAGAGATCTTCCTACCTTGCTTAATGTCTCCCATTCACTCATTATTTACTAGCTTAAGGAGTAAGCAATCAAAACTGTAGCTCATAAGTTTAGTATCTAGCTATCGTCTTCAAGCAATCCTAGGCATTATATTCTAAAGACCTAATATATATATTTATCAACTAGCTACTCTTATGTCAGAGTCTAAGATTTTAAGTCTTTGCAGGACTGTGAGAGTAGTCTCTTTAACTTTTTTAACTCTTTAGTTTGATAGCAGATGCAACACTGCCACGTCTGTAAAGTTGTCAATTTATCACAGTAGTCATCACTCTTCATTGTACGACATTGGCAATGGCTAATTAAATAACTGAAAGTGTCGCCTTTGTATATAGTAGTAATGTGGACAACCAAAAACTTAAATGAACTAATCAGCGAAAGCACATTTCATATCAACGGTACAAAGTAGTTCGATTGAGTCAGTTAGTCTTTGTAGACAACTTCTATTTATTTAACCTCTTTTTCTCTCTAGAAACTAACTATGTTTACTATTAGTCTTTTATTTATTTATTCCAATTAATGCGAAAGTTCTGTCGGGTCCTAAAGGGCCGTACACACGCAGGGTATTTTTTAAGTCTTTCCACCAGACTTTTTGCTAAGCTCCTCCTACTTCTGTCATGAGATTTTTGAATCATATAAGAAAAAAAACGATATTATTTATTTTATAGATTTTTCTTAAATGATTCAAAAGTCTCATGGCAGAAGTAGGAGGAGCTTAGCAAAAAGTCTGGTGGAAAGACTTAAGGAACCAACCATGCGTGTGTACGGCCCTTTAGTCTGCATCCCATATTAGATAACCAAAAATCTGTAGATGATTACTGAATTCTAGAACCTGTAATTTAGCGCTTCCAGGTCTACTCAATTATTTTAGTAGGATATTATTTAATTGTTAACGAGGCATTGATACGTTAACACCAGTTTATTCCAAATACCTAGCGTAAATATGAAGACTTACAATAGCCTACTGTCTACATGTTAATAGAATCGCTGTACTTAGTGAAAGTAGAATAATCTATTATGCCTTAGTATGTCAATGTAATCTAATTATCCATGTATTCATTTTCTAAATATCTAGCTATTTAAAAGCAATCTATACACCTAAATGTATTCTTGAGAACCACCTTCAACTTCCTACTTGTTATCTTTCATTCTAGTTATAGTCACTTCATCCATAGTTACTAGTGCTTGTATCAAGTTCCGATGTTTAGTTTGCTAGCCTCAATAGTAAGTGGTATGTTAATGTCACCCCTTGAAATGTGCCTTGTAGACATGGTACAGGGCTGTACCTTCTGTGTCTTTATATTCCTTTGAATAACACTTAGTCAAGTATTGGCAACCAGTAGCTAATAGTCTTCGACGTCCCTTTAATTTTCGTTTGACGTTAGCGATATGACCTTCAGTTCTATGCAGACGTCAAACCCCCAGTAAATTACCTAGCTTCAATGTTGGATTATTTCATGACAGTAGAAGTAAGATGATGTTTGGTCAATATAATTAACAGGATGCTAATTTTCCAGTACTACTACCAATGCCATGGTTTGTTAGGTAGTGTTTCTATCATCTCCTGCAGTGTCTCATGTCTAGGTAGTAGCTATAGTATAAGCAAATGTGATGTAGTGAGGGGTAGGTAACTAGTGTGGGGAAGGGTAGGTTATCAGTGCCTTCTATTGTTGTAGTCAGCTTTACAAATCTCAACTCTACTTCGTTTCTAAATTAGTATTTGGTAGATATTTTAGGAAGTGAAGAAGTTGTTTAGCGATTGTGCCAATGAAGCATTTACATTTTGAAAGTAGAAACTTTGATGTAAACAGTTACCAGGCTAGGCTTAAGATAGTCTCGTACATAAACTGTAAATAGTTTAATAGCCTTTTAGACTAGGAAAATAGACACCTTTTTAGACTGTTTTCGATGCCAAAAATTTGAAAAAGACGTTCAAAATTTTCACTTCTTGTACCATATTTGAAATGTTTCGGTTTCAACTGAACTTGAACTAATTCCAACTGTTTCATTTGATTTAAATTATATTAATTTGAAATCATTGAAATGTAATCATTCGCTTCCTTTCTTCACATCCAGTAGTTCGCATTATTTACAGATATTAAATGTTAGCAATTTTGTCACTGTTATATGAAGCATTTTAATGTGCTTTCTATTATATTCTGCTGGTCCTATTACTTGTAATGAATATATTCTAATTTTAATGAGTTTGTGTGTTTTGTTCAGTTGAAAACAGTGCTCTGTGAAGAACTTATATTTTTATTTAAAAGGAAATATACTGAAACTATATCTCTTTCATTCTCCTTGCTATAACTTCCTAATTACTGAGAACTTTCGGAATTCAAATTTTAGTTAAAGGGAGTACACTAATTCTTATTAATTACTAGGGATGTGACATTGTGCATACATGCAGTCCTCTGCATATATTTCAAGAGCATATAATATGCACGTGTGCATTTATGCTAATGGCGAAAAAAGTGGAATGAATGTAGATACAAAATGCATGCAATAAAGCTTTATTAGAATATTTAGAGCTTAAGTGCACTCTTTTTAGAGCATAAGAACATTGTTTTCATGGCATGTTTTTTAATGCCATGTCACAACCCTACTAATTACATAAATAAATTATATACTTATGTGCTATTAGTTTTGATATTTTTCGGGTAGTACAACTCTCTAAAATAATTATATTAATTTATTTATCAATTATTGCTACAGCTTTTTAACATTAATTTAAAACAATTCAACTTTAATTTAAAATAAAACAAGTTTAATTTTAAATAAATCAAGTTATATTTAAAATAGTTCAACTTTAATTTAAAATAATTCAAGTTTAATTTAAAAAAAAATGAAATTTAATTTAAAATAAAATTCTATTGGCCCTCGATATCACACATAGGAAGTTCTGCGCTAATATCATTATATTAGTAATGGAAGGGAATGAGATCATGAGAGTAGTGAGCATTTAATGAGAGGAGAGAAGTGAGCAATGGAACATTATGGTGGGCAATGAAAGATTATGGTGGGGAATAAAAGATTAGGGTGGACAATGAAAAATTATGGTGGGCAATGAAAGATTATGGTGGGGAATAAAAAAGATTAAGGTGGCAATGAAAGATTATGGTGGGCAATGAAAGATTATGGTGGGGAATAAAAAAGATTAAGGTGGCAATGAAAGATTATGGTGGGGAATAAAAAAGATTAAGGTGGCAATGAAAGATTATGGTGGGCAATGAAAAAGATTAAGGTGGCAGTGAAAGATTATGGTGGGCAATGAAAGATTATGGTGGGGAATAAAAAAGATTAAGGTGGCAATGAAAGATTATGGTGGGGAATAAAAAAGATTAAGGTGGCAATGAAAGATTATGGTGGGCAATAAAAAAGATTAAGGTGGCAATGATAGATTATGGTATACTCTCATGATTAGGGTTGAGACAATATGCACTGCATATTATGCAGTGTATGCACATAAAAATTTAGTGCATATTCGCTTGAAATATGCATTTTCATAAAATGCATATGCATTTTATAAAACGCATATGCATTTTTTAAAACGCATATGCATTTTATAAAACGCATATGCATTTATAAAACGCATATGCAAAATATATGCATTTATAAAACGCATATACAAAATATATGCAGCAAATAATTTTAATTAAAATACATTGCACGTATGGATTTCTCGAAATAGGCTGTTACTAAGAAACTAATATATTTTAAATATTTTTTTTTTAAATGCAAAAAATATTTAAAAACTAAGTGGTAGAATAAAGTATGCTAATTAATATCTTTTAATTGAAGATAATTTCAATATATTGAAACGCTTCTTACAAAGCTGTTTCCAAGTAATTTCATCAAGTCTTGCATATGAAGAATCTAGTATACAGGTAATTAAAGCTCGTACAGCGAACGATCTTCAAACGGACATCCCCTAAAAACTACAAAAATTATCCGTTCTTCTGGCCATGTAACTCCTACAACAACCTTTTTAAATTATATAGTTTAACTAATATTCTATTCGTCTACCTATTATCTAGTCGTACATTTATTATATTCAAGGTATTACAATTTACTATAAACAGTTAATGTATTGTTTTTAAGATTTTTCAGTATTTTGATTTTGTTACTCATTTCCTACACATTTTCTTTGATTAGAGAAGCTCTACAAAATTAAAAGAGGTGTAACTACCCTATATTTTCACTTGGTTTAGTTACTAATATATTTGTTTCATTTTACTTACCTTATTATTTCGTACCTACGTACAATTATATGAGTAAGTTATATAAATATTTTAAGATTTTCATTAAAAAATGTATTTAATAATAATCTGAGATTGTTTACCCTCATTAGAGTTTCTTTGAAATGCTGTTAAAGAAAACTTAAAATCCTCAATTAAACTAATAATTTTTGTCCTTTGTAGGGGGGCTTTACCTGTATACTGTCCGTTGTACGAGCTTTACCTGTTTATATAAATGAATATAAACAATAACACTAGTTTAGAAAATAGGAAAATCATTCGATAAGTTAATTTGATTTTATTATTACCTTCGCAAATTTGCAGAAGGTTATATTTTATCCGGCATTTATTTATTTATTTATTTATCATCTTGTTATTCGCATAACTGAAACAGTGTTCAACCAAATTGCCTGAAATTTGGTGAAACGATTGGTCCATGCCCAGTGAACTTCTTGTGGAATATTGGGAGCGACCCGGTCAAAGGGTCGCTCATTGTTATTCATAACTCAAAAAGCATTGAACCATATTGCATGAAACATGGTGGGACGATTGGTCAATATTCATGAACCATTTTGTCAGATTTTGGGAGAGAACAGGTCAAAGCGGCGGCGAAGGTATGCGTTCTACCGAGTGCACGTAATCTAGTTACTGTATATTCTTGTACTGAGAAAAAATCCCCTCTACATCATATGAAAAGATGATAAATAAATGTAACACGGCTAAAATATGACCTTCCCGCATTCTGCGAAGGTAACTAGAGGTGCGTATAGAAGACTCGCCATATTTGATGGGCCAAGTTATTTTAAGATTTCATGTAGATTGACTTGAATGACTTGTGCAGATTCTCCTGTCAGAATTGATTTTATGTCTTTGATGATTGAATATCCATCATTTTGGATAATATATACTGATTAGTGATTACTATTATAAGCTTTACGTAATATCTCTATCATAAAAATTCTTGAGAAAATTTCAATTTTTTATCTCTATCATTACTTTAGAAATTGACCTGCCCCGCGCCTCAAATTGCTCTACAGGCAGGTCTCGCTTTAAGTACTACTCACTTTAGTAAAAGTAAACATAGAAAACGGAGACAATTTTCTGTGATTATTTCACGGTAACCAAAAAAACATCAAAATTATAACCCAGATGAGGTTATTAGAAGCAATTGGTTCAGAAATTCAACATGTCCTATTTTAGGGTAAGTTCCGTGTTATCGCACGGTTCCATATTTTCGAAGATGTAAAAATCTTTATATAATAATCATTATTTAACTTTTATTTCAATTGGTATCCATGATACCAATTAGAATAGAAGTTAAATAATAATTATAATATTTTCTTTTCTGACGTGTCCGAAATTGTACAACCAACCAATAACTTGGAACTTAGTACCCTACTACCAGAAACATTTCATAGAGCATAAAATTGCGGTTTGTTAAATGTAGCACAATAATTATAGAAGTCTAAGTATCTATTAATCACTCACCTTTACTTTTAAAACATTTAATAAATGCACGACTTTAAACTTTTTCATCACAGTCACAAACAATGAAAGACTGTATATTATTATTAATATGCTTATATGTGTACAGTGTAATACCACTATGGTAATACTCTAATAAGTTAAGAACCTAAAACAAATTTTCTTTCTATAACTCATAGAAAATGAGATATATATATATTCGAAGAGTGACAATTATAAATTTCTTGTTACTTTTATTCGCTTTAGTTACCGTTTGGTAACTAAACTGAGTCGTGATTTGGTAACTAAAGCGGGGGATGCCTGTATTGTTAATGGAATTACGGAGAATGTTGATTATATGAACACAAGACTTACTTTCACTATTTTTATGCTCTGTAGAAGTTTTTGACATTCTCACTCTGGAAATTATCTGGAATATTGAGGGTATCCGGTAAATTCATCGCCGGTAAATTCATCGCCGTAAATTCATCGCATGGTAAATTCATCGCATGGTAAATTCATCGCTTGGTAAATTCATCGCGTGGTAATTTCATCGCTTGGTAAATTCATCTCAAGGTAAATTCATTTTATGGTAAATTCATCGCATGGTACATTATAAAATTAAATTGATAAACTTAAATATACTTTTTGCAAATAATCGTGCCGACCTTACTTTATTTTTCGCTGGATTAGGGTAACTTGTTTGTACGAATCTGTGATGTTAGTTTATTTTAAATGATTGTATTTTAGTAATAGAATGTCATATAATTTTCACATGTATATCATTCAATTAATATTTAATTTACAGTATTTAATATGTGAGTATACTTTCATTAATTTATTATTTTATAGTTATGCATATTTTTCTTTAATTCAAATTTATAATATTTCTCAGCTACTCATAGTTTGAAGAACAACATAACTGTAAATGCTACACCTCTTTGAAAATATGATCAGCAAAGCATAATTGCCTCAGTAAATGGGAACTAGGTTTTCTAATTATTTAAGTGGAATTGATTACAATTTATCTTTTTTAAAGTAATTTGGATATATTTTTTGTGAAGTTGTAACGATAAAATTTAATCTTAATATTAATGGTTTGCTTTAGCAACATATCCATATTTTATTTCGTTGACCGACAATTGGGCACAAGACAATTGGTCCCGGGGCAATTAGGCCCCACGACAATTGGACCACGGACAATTGGGCCCACGAAAATTGGGCCCAAGGACCAATATATTATTTGCTCATTTTTTTCAGAGTCTACAGTATTAACTTAATTTAAGACCATTGCTACCGTAATAACTAGGGAAGTGACAATATACGTTTGGTATAAAAATGTAGTCTTGAGCATAATTAAAATATAGAATATTCCTAATATGAAAAAAACATTCTTGTTATGAAACACATATATCTTTTAATAGAACATATTCATTTCATGAATAAATGGTTTATTCTTATAAATTACTGTAACTTTCTGTTCTGATATAGGTCATGTAAGCAACAAATTTCCTAGTTACAGTACCTCTATAGTAAACTCCTGTATAGTGAATAAGTTAGGATGTAGCCTATAGAACAGAAAATAAGAATGTGGGTATTTAAAGAAGGCCGTGGCCCTCCAGGACATGCTAAAATTATTGGAACATACAAGTAGAATTAAAGTTAATGTAAATTTGTTGAAACCTGTTCACTGTTCGTTGTTCAATATAGAAGAGTTTCATAAATTCGTATTACAAAAGGTATTTTCACAATCTCATTTTATCCCTACAACTCTTCAATTTTTCTTAGTTCAATGTCACGAAAATCTTTAAAATTCACATAACATGATTCAAGTTATTAAAAATTATTTAAATCCTTCAAATATTTTCATTACACCGAAACATGAGATTAGTATACAAATGTGATTTAACGGGCTTATTAATATATACCTTACCAAGTATATCAAACGAATTTAAAAATTGCAAACATATTTTTAGAGAATATAAAAGATATTTTTAGAGAATATAAAACATATTTCAAAGATAATATTGTCACTACCCTAGTAATAACAAAGTAACACTTCTTTATTGTATCTTCTGCTCAATTTTTTCTGGGTTCAATTGTTTTGGAGCCCAATTGTCGTGAGCACAATTGTCCTTGGGACCAATTTTCCTGGGGCTCAATTGTCCTGGGCCCAATTATCGGTGCACCATATTGTTTGTAACGTTTCAATATCTTTATAAAAAATAAATCATCTTTTATTTACCTCTCTATTATTTGTATTATCTACCTTCCTTTTATATGTCATCGATGATTATTATGCGATGAATTTACCATGCGATGAATTTACCATGCGATGAATTTACCATGCGATGAATTTACCATGCGATGAATTTACCTGTGATGAATTTACCATGCGATGAATTTACCATGCGATGAATTTACCATGCGATGAATTTACCATGCGATGAATTTACCTGTGATGAATTTACCATGCGATGAATTTACCATGCGATGAATTTACCACGCGATGAATTTACCACGCGATGAATTTACCGCGATGAATTTACCATGTGATGAATTTACCATGCGATGAATTTACCATGCGATGAATTTAACACGCGATGAATTTACCATGCGATGAATTTACCGCGATGAATTTACCATGTGATGAATTTACCGCGATGAATTTACCATGTGATGAATTTACCACGCGATGAATTTACCATGCGATGAATTTACCGCGATGAATTTACCATGCGATGAATTTACCGCGATGAATTTACCATGTGATGAATTTACCATGCGATGAATTTACCATGCGATGAATTTACCACGCGATGAATTTACCATGCGATGAATTTACCATGCGATGAATTTACCGCGATGAATTTACCATGTGATGAATTTACCGCGATGAATTTACCATGCGATGAATTTACCGCGATGAATTTACCATGCGATGAATTTACCGCGATGAATTTACCATGTGATGAATTTACCATGCGATGAATTTACCATGCGATGAATTTAACACGCGATGAATTTACCATGCGATGAATTTACCGCGATGAATTTACCATGTGATGAATTTACCACACGATGAATTTACCATGCAATGAATTTACCGCGATGAATTTACCATGCGATGAATTTACCGCGATGAATTTACCATGTGATGAATTTACCATGCGATGAATTTACCATGCGATGAATTTACCACGCGATGAATTTACCATGCGATGAATTTACCATGCGATGAATTTACCGCGATGAATTTACCATGTGATGAATTTACCATGCGATGAATTTACCATGCGATGAATTTACCACGCGATGAATTTACCATGCGATGAATTTACCGCGATGAATTTACCATGTGATGAATTTACCGCGATGAATTTACCATGTGATGAATTTACCATGCGATGAATTTATCATGCGATGAATTTACCGCGATGAATTTACCATGCGATGAATTTACCGCGATGAATTTACCATGTGATGAATTTACCATGCGATGAATTTACCATGCGATGAATTTACCACGCGATGAATTTACCATGCGATGAATTTACCATGCGATGAATTTACCGCGATGAATTTACCATGTGATGAATTTACCATGCGATGAATTTACCATGCGATGAATTTACCACGCGATGAACTTACCATGCGATGAATTTACCGCGATGAATTTACCATGCGATGAATTTACCGCGATGAATTTACCATGCGATGAATTTACCGCGATGAATTTACACTGATCCATATTAAGAAGCAGAGTTCACCCAAGTTCCCAACCTCATTATAACCTAGCATATAATAATTTAAATTTCTAAAGTAGAATAAAAATCTAGCTCTAATTCATTCGCCTTATACTATTCATTTATATATGTAGAAGTTTATCATTTGAATATCAAAAATCAACATATTTTACTAATAATTTCTATTTGCATATTAGTTTTTCTAATTTGCATATTAGTTTTTCTAATTTGCATATGCACTTTCTATTTTACATATGCATTTTCTATTTGCATATGCATTTCAAGATTTGCATATGCGTTTTTTATATGCAAATGCATTATTTCACCAATATGCAAGATATGCAAAGTCACAACCCTATATATAAGTTTTGGAGTGGAAAATGTTATTATATTAAATAAAACAATTATTCAGTTTTTTATTTATTTTTAGAAATTTCTCGGTAACAGAGGGAAACCTATAATTTGTATTTCTTTAGTAAAGTATAGTAAATGGTGAATATTAAATTAATTTAAACAGTACCGTAAACATGCAGATGAAACCAAGTAAAACTCAAATAACAACAACATAACATTAAAAGACAAATAACTTACATATCAGTAGCATTGCATTTTATGACTAGACAAATAAGTTTAGAAAAATATGCAGCATGCGATTAAAAAGAAAATGCATGCATGTAGTCTGCTTTTAAGAATAAGTGTATGAGGCATGCATGCATCATGCGTTTAATGTCACGTCACGACTAAACCCTAATATCATGCAGAGGCACGCCTTAGCAGTTATTTCATCTTGATATCTTGTCATATTGACATGCTGTAATATTTCAACCAAGCAGAAGATGGTAAGTGGCTTATAGCTGTATGCTGCTTCTCTATATTGTTTTGAAAATGGCTAAAAAATGGAATAGTCTAGAGATTTGCGCCAAGAAATCATTGCAGGGCATAAAGAGTGAAAAGGGTACAGAAAAATAGCTTCAGAATTAAATTTGGGGATGAGTATACAGTTAGGGACTATCGTTAGAAAGTGGAAAAAAGGTGATACTACTCAAAGTCTTTAAAGAAGTGGTTGGCCACGTAAATTAAATATGTTAATGTTCGATTGATTGTTCGTAAAAAAACTCTTTTGCCTTGATCATAAATTTAGAGAGATATACAGAAAGCAGCTGCTGAAGTCAGTAAGACCACAATCATCAGTAGGGTTGTGACATTGCATATTTTGCATACGCTTTTCTAAAACGCATATGCTTATTAGATTCGCATATGCATTTATCAACATGCATATGTAATTGTAAATATACATCTAGCAATATGCATATGCATTTATATATATGCATACACTTTTATCAATATGCATTTGCATAATTTATGAATTATTATGCATTTAATAGTCATGCTTCAAATTTGAAATGTCAAGCGTTTTAAAAGACTCAATTGTTTTAGAGAATGACATTATATTGTTGGCACTATAGGGCACTATATTAGTGAAGTGAATTTCCATCGTTACCAGTTATTTAAGAACAGAAACTAGGTATATACTGACCACCTGCAGTCTATAATCTATTACTATTATTATCCTACTCATTATTTATATTACTGTCGGTGTTACTTTTAGGTTTACGGCGTAATAGTTAATCATATTCTCTAATTTTTGAGCAAAAATTTAAAGCCACATTTATCAGGAAAGCTGAACGATAGAACACTAAAGGTAAATAACAAATATATAATATTATTGTGTTTGTTCAACCTCCCACCAGATATAAACAGCTTGGAGTGCACACATTGCCTTCCTTCCAAATGCATATGCCTTTTCTTATATGCATTATCTTTAAGTGCATATGTTTTATCTGCAAAACGTATGCGATTTCTCAAATACATATGCGATTTCTCAAATGCATATGCACTTTCTCAAATGCATATGCACTTTCTCAAAAAGCATAAAACTTGTTGCAGTATATTTGCCAGTGCATATACTGTATATTTGGAAATGCATATTGTCACAACCCTAATCATGAGATCATCAAATAGTGGTGGTTGAATGTAGATGAAAAACTCGATTGCTGAAGCGTGAGCATTTGCAAGAGCATCTGAAATTTGTTAATAAATATTAATGTGAATTGGATGACTTCCGGAATAAGATAATTTGGTCGGATGAAACAAAAAATGAGCTTTTCGGAAGAAACATGCATACCAGTGTATGGAGAGAAAAAGTCACAGAAGTTGAATCTTCTGATACCATTCCCACTGTGAAATTTGGTGGTGAAAATGTGATGGTTTGGGGCTGCTCTTCTCCTAATGATGTTAGAGAATTTGCAATCATGGATGGGAATAAGAATGTAGGAAAATACAAAGATTTTGTCAACACATTAGTTCAAAAGTGCTGCAGATTTAGAATACAGCCGTGATTTTGTCTTCCAATCCAGTATCTTTTACCGTGCTATGATTCATTTTCCCATCTTTATACCCTGCTAGGATTTCTTAGCGCACTAATTTGACAATTATTCTCTTAAAGCCCTTTAAAAAGCAATATTGAGAGAAGCAACCTCAGGAATGTATCACAGCTGTTATCATCTGACATGTACACACCATACAGCCATAAGCAACGAACTTCTGATTGGTTGAAATATTACAGCATCTCAATATGACAAGATATCAAGATGACATGACTGCTAAGGCAGTGCCTCTGCATGATATTTGAAAGAGTGTTAAATACTTTTGCATGTGGCTAATTTGATTCCTAGTTAATGAATAATTATAAACTATTATTTCTTCATTTAAATTTTATTTTTGGATAGATAATGTCTGCTCACATATTAAGATTAAATTTAATTAAATTTGACTTTGTATTTTTTGGGAAATAAAAGAAATACCAATGTGCCAAATAATTCTGCCACCCACTGTATATTACATTAAATGAAAAGATTTCTACTGTAGAAATATATGTATACTTGCCGATCATGTCTTCTTAGTAAGTGAATACTGTATGACTGCAGTGGGGGGAAACTAATATCCGTTCACATGAAAAGTATTATATGTATGTATGTAAAAGACTTCACTAAAAACAAGTCTGAGGACTGACTTGGCCACAGCTTCTTGTAGATGTCTTGTAATGGTCAAGTCAGTCGCCAGACTTAAACACAGTCGTAAATTTAAGCCGATATTTGAATAATCAAATTGGAAAAGACCACCAACAAATACCAAGAACAATGAAGACAATAGTCAATAATAATGGTACAAAATACCACTCTATGTGTGCAAATTATTAATTGAGACGAACAGGAATAGACTGGTAGCTGTTGAAATTAAAAGATATAAATACATAGTATCAAATTAAGATAATGTGTATTTGGTTATGTACGAACATATTTTTCACCAGTAAAATTGAAAAAAATACATTCATTTCCGTTAGAATAAAAATTATTAAAGTTTTTTATTATTAGTAGTATTAAGTAGTATGTATCTTTATACATATAATATAAAAAATATTGGTTTTAGTTAAGTCTTTCACATATGTAAATATAAATTTCTTCATTTGTGCAATATTTGTCTCCCCCACTGTAAGTCATATGGTATAACTATAATTTGATACAGTTTGCGATGTCCTCGCCATGATGGTTTGTCAGACATGGCGTAGCTTAATTCAAGGGCAAAATAAAGGGTCTGTCAAACATTTTGAATGTATAAGCTATGTGGACATCCTTTTCAATATCCTACAAATGGTTTTATTTCTATAGGTTACAGAGTCATAAAGTTAACTAAGATCTTAATTATAACTTTGGATTAACGTTGTAAACGTGAAGATTAATCACCTAATTTACCTTGACAGTTTCAAGTTATTTGAAGATTTGTTTATGTAGATGAAGTCGGTTATAAGAGTTACTTAATCAGTCTATTGTTACTATGCTAGCAGTGTAACAACTGCGCTATCTCTCATTGGTCTACAGGCCTATAACGTCATGGAAGTCAGACCTACTAAATCTATTTGTCATTCTCTACATCGTAAAAATAATTTGAGACATTACACCTATTTATGCTTCAATTACCACCACCACCAGATAACAGGGCACAACACTAAATAGATAATCCATTGAACGTATGGTCCGGTAGTGATTTGGCAAATTATAACAATTAGCGCAGAGATATGTTATCTCGATACCGCCATGCAGTAGTGGGTCTCGTGTCTCGTGCTTAGAGCATGCCTTTACTGGGCAGTTTCCATTGCAGTGCGGAGTGATATGGTTATCAAGAGCTGGGCACCGTTGCTCTTATTCGCGCTAATTACTTGACTAATATGTAGATTGGGGCCGTACACACGCAGGGTTTTTAAGTCTGTCCATCAGACTTTTTGCTAAGCTCCTCCTACTTTTTCCACAAGAATAAAATAAAAATCGTATAATTTTTATCGGTTTTTATTTTATTCTTGTGGAAAAAGTAGGAGGAGCTTAGCAAAAAGTCTGTTGGAAAGACTTTTTTTTCCACTTTTCCACCAGACTTTTGATTCAAAAGTCAATAGCGTACACACGTGGATTGACTTTTTAATCTCGTGGATTTACATGTCGTGCAATTAGCTACCCATATCGGCGACATAAGCCCTCCTCTATTTTTTTAAACTAGGTAACTAACCTAGGTAGTTGGTAACTGTTAATTACCTAGGATAGTTAAAATTACTAATTACCTGGGTTAGTTATTTATTAAATAGGTTAGTTACTTTTTACCTAGATTAATTAATTACTAGAGAACTACTACTTACCTACATTACTAAGATTATTTAGTTACTAATTAACTTAGTTTGATAATTTTTATGAAGTTTATTTCGCTTCATTTGATTTAATGATTAATCTAATCCACTCAACAAATATAATTTAGCTATTATATATTTTATTTTAGTAGGGGTTTAACGTCTGCTTCGGAACCAAAGGCCATATCGCTGACGTCAAAATGAAATTAAATACAAGGGACTGGAAGAAGCAGTCAGAGAGGAAAGTGGCTCCATGAACAAAGTCACTTACCACCGTCGGTGACAATGCTCATGGATGCAGAAAAGCTACTCCGTGAATGCAGTCACTTACCAAGGAATGTGACGAAACGGGACACAAACACCGGTGGCTGCACTCACGGATGGAAGAGGAAAATGAAGAGGTGATAGTAAATGAAGCCTACGAGCCTACCTAACACAAAATCTAAGACCTCGTAGTTGAAGAGCATAACCCCAGCGCTATCCTCTAAAACTGCAAGTAGCGTTAAAAAAAATGATAAACATGGTAAAAAATGAAAAAAGACAATCCATAATCCAAATTACAACAGTTCGGGGCCCAAGGGACGCCACCCCCCTTCTCTTCCATTCACCACAGACAGCTTCAGGATAGAACCCCTGGGGGCTAGCTATTATATAAAGTTTAGGTAAAAGTATCAATACGTATAGGTACTAGATAGGTACAATATGTATTGCGTTACAATAAATAAAATAAAGGTATTAGCTAATAGGTAATATGTTGAAATAAATAAAATAAAGATAGTAATATTTATTTTACTAAAATATACTATGTTAAAAAAAAGTTTAAAGGTCCTCTCCAGGCTCCGGGAAAAAAATGAGTTTATTACATAATATTACAGAACTAAGGTCTGCGATCATTATTCTGCAAACCGCATACAATTCGGTTCAGTATATATTTTATTTTTTGCTTTTTAAAGTTTTTTAGTACTCTGTGAGCAACAATTGAGCGAATCACTAATCTGACGCTGAGAAAAAAGATTGTACACTCTTTGTTTTGATTGTAAATTGGAATTTTATAAACAAACCATGCGTTTTCGGCCTTTATTCTAGATAATAATTGCTTATTAAAGTATATAAACGTTTCTATTATAAGTTCATTCAATTATATACCTTTACAAAAATATTAAATGGAATTATTAAACCTAATACCTAGTTGACAATCAAAACAAATGGTGTACATTCTTTTTCTTCAGGCTGAAAATTTCTTAAATTAGTAAGTCGGACGTAAAATAGGTTTTGTCGAGTTTTGATTATAAAAATCTTTAAAAGCATGTAAAATTTAAAATATGCTACCAAATTCGATGCGGTTTGCAGCAAAATGATAAGAAACATTAGCCTCGTTCAATAAGGCAATAACAATATTTGCTTGGAGGGGACCTTTAAAGAAACATAACTAGGTATTATCAATTTTACTAGCAGTCTTTTATAAAAAGGAAAATATGAGAATTCTTTACCTCAAAGGTAAAGAAATGAATGGAGCAAAGTTTGTCTAAAAATGAACACCAATCGTGTTATTACAATATATTTTATGAGTTGACAGTAGCTATATGAATATTTCCAAAATTACATCTCTTGATTGGGGAAAAATAATATAACATGTAGGTTGTTGAAAAGTCTCGGACTTTCGGTGCAAAATTTAAGTTTCGTGGAAAAAGTGGGAGGAGCTTAGCAAAAAGTCCGATGGAAAGACTGAAAAAACCCTGCGTGTGTACGGCCCTTTAGAAGAAGCTAATCGAATTGAGCATTTATTACAATTGTGAAAAGTTCAAACTTAAAATATTTACTATTTAGGCAGTATCTTTATTGACTATAAAAGTTATTCGTTTTTATTTAACAGAATTATTCTGCGATAGTAATATAAAAAATAAACTAAGATTATAATATTACTTTAAATGGATTTATAAAGCACAATAAAGGGGAGCCAAATACTTAAATTAAATTCTTGAATACCGAATTGAAGTGTATAAATACAGAAATGATGTTTATTTGGTAATTAGATCCCGTTTAATAGAGATACAAGAGGGTAACCGTTAAAGAACAGAAGCTTTTAAACATCAATTAATACAGTTAATATAACTTGAACAAATTATGCTATTGATTGATAACACAAATCGAAATAGATAAGCAGTACTTCATTCAATATAATCTTATCTACACTACAGCTTTGTTTAACTGCAAACATCACTCATGCTATTGCTGATCCGAGGATTTAATTACAGAGATAATTAATTTATATACCAAAAAACGAGGTTACTAAATATTGAAATGGAGTTAAGTTAACAATGCCGAAAAATGAATATTCTAAACACTGAAATGAGTCATTGAATGCAGATTTGTAGTTGATATCACACACTGACCAAATAATAAAAAATTCTGTGGGCCCCCCATAAAGTGGTTAAAGGTCCCCTTCAAGTAATTTTTTTTTTATTGCTTTAATTAACGAGGCTACTGTTCCTTATCATTTTTCTGCAAACTGCATCAAACTTGATAGCATATTTTCAATTTTATATGCTATTAAATATTTTTATAATCAAAACTCTACAGTACCTATTCTACTTCCGACTTACTAATTTTCAATCTGAAGAAAAAGAATGTACACCATTTGTTTAGATTGTCAACTAGGTATTATGTATAATAAATCCATTTAATACTCGTTTCAAGGTATATAACAGGATCAACTTATTATAGAAACGTTGATATACTTTAGCAAACAATCATTATCTTAAACGAAGGCCGAAAATGCAATGTTTGTTAATAAATTTCAAATTTGAAATCAAAACAAAGAGTATAAAATCTTCTTCTTCTGCGTCAGGTAAGTGATTCGCTCAATAGTTGCACTCAGAGTATTAAAAACTGTAAAAACAAATAATAAAATATATACTTAACATAATTGTAGGGGATGCAGTTTGCAAATAATGATCATAGACCTTAGTTTTATAATATTATGTAAAAGATTCCTTTTTTTCCCCGGAGCCTGGAGAGGACCTTTAAAGGTCCTCTCCAGGCTCCGGGAAAAAAATGAGTTTATAACATAATATTATAGAACTAAGGTCTACGATCATTATTCTGCAAACCACATACAATTCGGTTCAGTATATATTTTATAATCTGTTTTTAAAGTTTTTTAATACTTTGTGAGCAACAATTGAGTGAATCACTAATCTGATGCTCAAGAAGAAGATTGTACACTCTTTATTTTGATTACAAATTTGAATTTTATAAACAAAACATGCGTTTTCGGCCTATATTTTAGATATTAATTGTTTCCTAAAGTATATAAAAGTTTCTATTATAAGTTCATTCAATGTTATACCAATTTACACGAATATTAAATGGATTTATTAAACCTAATACCTAGTTGGCAATCAAAACAAATAGTGTACATTCTTTTTCTTCTGCCTGAAAATTCTTAAATTAGTAAGTCGGAAGTAAAATAGGTTTCGTAGAGTTTTGAATATAAAAATCTTTAAAAGCATATAAAATTAAAAATATACTACCAAATTCGATGCGGTTTGCAGCAAAATGATAAGAAACATTAGCCTCGTTGAATAAGGCAATCAAAATATTTGGTTGGAGGGGACCTTCAACTAGCGGCTTGGCATCGTCCCCAGCCACAAAGTGGGCATAAGTTAATGCTCTGACCACTGACCGCCGATTACTGATCAACTAAATGTATTAAGTCATATTCAAAGGTATAATCCGCTGATCGCTGACAAAATGAAAAGTATAGAGTCATATTAAAACATATAATCCACTAATAGAATAAAAGTAGGTATTGAGTCATATTCTAACTAAGATACCATAATCAATTGACCGCTAAACAAGATCAAAAAACCCTGACCAATGATTAAGGGATAATATCCTGACCGCTGAGAAGATCCAAAAGCTCTGAACCTGAGATCAAGATGATCGGGAGATTATACCCTAGAATCCTAGATCAACAAATTACAACAATTGTCAGTGCTGTTTGAATTTGGTCCTGGGTCCTGGAAATTATTCCCTTGGTCAATGGTTGGGGCGTTTCGATTTTGATCAACAACAATGAGATTATACCATTGCTGAATACCCAATACTTTTTGATTTTGGTCAGTGGTCAATGAAATTAAATTATACCCTTGGCCTTGGTCAATAGTCAGTCATAGTAGCGTCTACATCTTTGAACGTATGGTCTGTTCCTGGTTACACCAACAATGATATGGTCACCGTTGCTATAAAGGGAGCACTACGTACGTTATATACAGGATACAGTAACATATAGGGTATGGTAATCAGCTGATAGAATCTATAGTTTGACGTGGATGACTGGAAATGGCGACTCTGACCACTTTTTGAAACATGGGAAAACCTACTTAAACCTAGTACTTCTATATTTAATTTTTTTTCTGATCAATTACTAACTAGGCATTGGTTAAATTGTATTCCATTATTTTTTTCCTTATTTGTTATTCATAGGAACTACAATTGAGCAGTTAACTAGCACTACTTTACCCTCCAAGGTAGCATATTTTCAAGACCCTGTTTTTTATAGATAAGTTAAAGAAATTAACAATAAAAACACACCTGAATTATATCTATATATTCAACTTTGAGGTTCAATCGCAATTTTCGCTTTTCTTTTGTACGAAACCCTTATAAAATGACTTTCGATATTAACATGCAAATACGAGGAATTATGGGCCGCTTGGTCACAAACAAGGAATGTGTTGTTGTGGTGACGTCATATTTTTGTGTCGTCTGCTAGGTACTATACCCGATTATGTTCCTGTACCGTGGTTATATAGAAAGGTACGTACAATCCAATTGAATAGAAATAATTTCTACATTTCTATACGTATTATAAAACAGGGAGATAAGAAAATGAATTTTCTTGTGCAACGGTCATAAAATCTGAAATTATACCATGGGTCAGCGAAGTGCATAAAAAGCATTCCGGAAGCGTCTGGCAGGCGGCAGGGCCTTTTGACCAATTGGTCAGTTTATTATACCTACCTTGTAAATTAATATTACTAAATATTTTTAGTTGGTCACCGGAATGTGGATTATACCTTTGTAGGTATATGACTCAACTAATACTTTCAGTTGATCAGAGGTCAGCAGATTGACTTGTGTCTTCACAGCGGCTAAAATTAAACTACCTAGATAAAAAAATCGTATGATTGATAAAGGAAATAATGATTTCGAGCATTTGAACTGTTGGAAATTGTGTACATGTACTTAGATATGTAACTAACCTGGATAGGTATTTCGTGATTATGTATCTATTTTGTGGTCGTAACTTATTTTATATGTGCCGACATTTAGGTATTTGGCGGGTCCGTTTCTAACTCGCCCAAATAAGATCAGCAAAGCTGTATATGAGTCATACCTGTGTTTACACGACTTTCACGGATTGCTTTCAAATCTGGATTCAAAACAGAGAGCACTGGAGTGCTAGACTTACAATTCAACGTACCTACCATAACTAAATACTAATGTCTACAACCTTCGTGTGGGATGTGGGCTAACAACTTAACTAGGAGTGCCGTGCGTAGAAATTGAATTTGAATCATCGATATATTAGTAAATGACTTAATGTGTATTGTGTAAGTTATACTCGTAGCCGTAGGTACCTCAGTTTGATTTTTAAGAGAACCATGTACTATGTTGGTTTAAAATTAATTGTCAATTACTTTGTTATAGCTCTTCTTGTAATATATATTTTTCTATTTCTATTTTTTTTAGAATAATGTATCTTAGTGTAGCTTATTATTTGATTCAGATACTGTATCTAAATCAAATAATAAGCTACATTAACAACACCTCAACAAGGTCCCAAGGACAATTTCACAAGGCCAGACTGGCTGAGACTGCAGATTCGCAGAATGTGGAACATTTTTCCAAGACTGAAACAAATCTGAGCCCAATTTTAGAAATAAGAGATCTCTGTGGGAGATCTTGAATTAAACCTATGTTACCATTAATTTAGCTGCAGGAATTTTTAAATTAATACCTATGAAGAAAGAAGATCTGGATCTCATGGTCTCTCGATTGCGGGTGGTGGATAACCATCAAGCCTTCTTTTTGTTGAGAAATGTTTTCTCCATTCCGAAGCTACAATATGTTCTGCGGGCTTCTCCAGCTTACAAGCACGTAGTCGAACTTAGCTGCTTTGATGAATCACTTAGATCTGCCGTTGCCAGTGTGACCAATGTAGAGATGTCAGCTGATTCTTGGGTTCAGCCGTTCAGGCAACTTTACCGGTTGGCCTTGGTGGACTAGGTTGTAGGAGAGCTGGAGATATTGCCTTGCCTGCTTTTGTGTCTTCAATGTATTCTGTGAGTGATTTGGTTGAATCTATTCTTTCTAATATAATATTAATGTAGTCGATAGACTCGATACCGGAGCGCTTACGGATGCAGTTGGGACATGGAGGCAGGGTTTACAGGCTGGTCTCCCGGTACCAGTCCATGAGTCCAGTCAAAAAGAATGGGATACACCACGGGCTCATTCATTAATGGCCAAGTAAAATAGTATGTCTCATAAACTCACCATTTGTCTCTCCAGCTCTCTCCAAAATTCAACAAATTCTCTCCAAAATGATCAAATTACCATTAATTCTCTCCAAAATAACATTGTAGCATAGGAGAAAAGTAGATGAAACTCGCCATTTGCAATTGAAGGGCTAAAATTAACTGTCTCTAACTCGCCATTAAAATGGCGAGTTTGGACATGCTTTATTACCTGGATTAATGGAGAGTCTGTTGGCTAGAGCTGATCAGGTGGCAAGGGCACGACTATTATCTGCATCTCTTAAAGAAACTGGAGTGTGGTTGAACGCGATTCCCATACCCAGTCTGGAAAACTGCTTAGGCTAACAGATGAACTCTATATGCTAAATGCTGCGGATAATACAATTTTTAGTAATTTACCATTAATGTTTGAAGTCTGTAAAACTCCCACAGAGTAATTAGTTCATCAGAAAGCACCTATTTTTCCAGACTGGTCCCATACCGTCATTGGGTACACAGCTCGATCCAGAGGTCCTGAGGGTAGCCATTGCTCTCAGAGTTGGTGCCAGAGTTTGTGAACTTCATTCTTGCCGCTGTCGCAGTGGGATGGATGTCAGAGGACTGCATGGCCTGTCTTGTAGGTACAGTTCTGGGCGTCACCCAAGACATGCAGCAATGAATGATGTGGTAAAACGGGCTTTGCAGAGAGCAGGACTCCCTTCAGTACTTGAGCCTCCTGGACTTGACAGAGGTGATGGTAAACGCCCAGATGGTATTACTGTGTTTCCTTACATGAATGGAAAGAGTCTGATTTGGGATTGCACGTGTGTCGACACATTTGCCGAGACACACCTCAATGATTCCGCAGTTGAGGCCGGATCAGCTGCCGGGGCTGCGGAGAACCGTAAACGTCAGAAATACTCCTCCCTTTGAGATGCATACATATTTGAGCCAATTGCTATAGAGACCACAGGAGCGTACGGTAGAACGACCTCCTTAATCATGAAGTCCATAGGTAGACGCCTTGTTGAGACAACGAATGATCCAAGGGAGTCTGCCCGGTTCCAACAGCAAATGGCTCTTGCGATCCAGAGAGGGAATGCCTTCAGCATCCTCTCAGCCGCGAAGGAGAGGTTTTAGAGGGTCGGGTCCACCCCTTCAGGGAACTCAACCCCTCACTCGTAGTTTCTGAAGGAATTTCCTCTTCTGTAAAGATTTTATCCTTGCTTTTAACACGTTCACTGTGTATCTGGATATAGCTGGCATTTCTCTGTATATTAATGACAGTTATATTAATAAATCTATAAGTTGAAGAAGAATAATTGTATTAGTATTTATTAGCATTTTTCAAAATACAATAAAAATTTGCATTCGGTACACGGGTGTCCCGATACGCAACAGTGTAATCCCACATATGGCCCGAAACGCAGTGAACGTGTTAATGGAAAAATATTGTCTTTTAAAAAAAAAAAAAAAAATACCTATGTTACCATTAATTTAGCTCATTTTAGGCTTTTAGCTGCAGGAATTTCTTAAATTAACCAGTCTGCAGAATGTGTCTCTTCTCCCGCAGAGATTTTATTTTGAGAGAGAGTTGCTCTCTGACTCTCAGCAGCAGATTCAGAATCTCCCGCAGCTAAATTAATGGTAACATAGGAATTAATTCAAAATCTCCCGCAGCTAAATTAATGGTAACATAGGAATTAATTCAAGATCTCCCGCAGAAATCTCAAATTTCTAAAATTCAATCAAAAACTCCCGCAGAGAGTCCATGTTTTAAAGTATGGACAAAGTCGCCAGTATATTTGCGACTTTTGAGGGGTTAAACAAGATGGAAAACCTGTAAATAACCAGTAAATTACTCTTAAAATAGTCTCAACTCTCAAGAGATACACATGCATCAGGCATGAAGTAAATAGATGTTTCCAGGTGTAAAATCTAACCTAGAAAGCCAAATTTCTCCTTTAAAGTATCTTAAATGTGGCGACCTGCCAAGTAAAATAGTATGTCTCATAAACTCACCATTTGTCTCTCCAGCTCACTCCAAAATTCAACAAATTCTCTCCAAAATTAGCAAATTATCATTAATTCTCTCCAAAATAACATTGTAGCATAGGAGAAAAATAGATAAAACTCGCCATTTGCAATTGAAGGGATCAAATTAACTGTCACAAACTCGCCATTAAATTGGCGAGTTTGGACATGCTTTATTACTTGGGCGACCTGGATCCATTTTCTCACTTAGCTGGCGACTTTTGTGCCACACTTTAAAACATGGCAGAGAGTCTTGGAAAAATGTTCCATATTCTGCAGAGTGCAGACTGGTAAATTAATACCTAATACCTATCATCTATGTTACGATTAATTTAGCTGTAGGAGATTCTGAATCTGCTGTTACTCTGCTAGTGCTTACTACTTACTAAGTTACTTTACCCAGAGTCCCAGACCAGTCTGTATTTGGTGCACAAAATCCTACTGACTTTTTCATAAAGCTGAAAAAATCCACCATAAATTTCCAGTAATTTGGCTGATCCACCAACATTTTCCCAATTTATCCACCGAAAATTAATGGTAACATAGGAATAAATAGCTAAAAATCCACCGACTTTGCCAGAATATTAATTTTAAAGTGGGAAAAATTCCACCGACATTTCGGTGGAATTTACCACTAAATACAGACTGGTGTAACCCAGAGAAAAATTCTTTCAAATTAAAATCTCTGCGAGTGAGGAGACGCATTGTCATTATGCAGAGACTGAAGTCCGTGCAGTGGCTGCTGCCCAGTCTGTATTTGGTACAAAAAATCCCACTGACTTTTCAGTTCATACAATTACCGGAACGGACCATGAATTACCGGAACAGAGTTGTTTTATTGAGAAATAGTCCTTGTTAAGTCATTTAGGTATACATTAGGTCTATTTATGTTCCAATGATGTCATATTTTACAATTTTATACTCATTTCTGTTCATATATTCGCTACCAAACATCTACAACATAGATAGAAAATTGACATGACATGTTGACTTAGGTAGTCCGTGATTCTGTGTTATAGGTTTAAAATATTTTTGTTTCATTTTATGTTATGTATATTAAGTAAGTATATATTAATATACATATTAATATGCATTAATATACATATTAATATGCATATGTATATTAAGTAAGTCATGGGTCATAATAACTTCAATGCGACAGACCAGGCAATAAAGCATGTCCAAACTCGCCATTTTAATGGCGAGTTTGTGACAGTCATTTTGAGCCCCTCAATTGTAAATGGAGAGAAAAATCTATTTTTCTCCTATGTTACAATGTCATTTTGGAGAGAATTTATGATAGTTTGATCATCTTGGAGAGAATTTCAGTGATTATTGGAGAGGCAAATGGAGAGTTTATGAGCCATACTTTTTTACTTGGGCGACAGATAGCAGTTATGAATTTATCTACTACCCGATTAAAAATGGAATAAATTTGTATATGTTGCATAAGATTAAAAATCCTGATTAATAGAATATCAATTATCAACACATACTAGTAATGGATACACAAAATAAAACCAAAATACTTCTCATTAAAACTATTATATAGAATCCAGTATTAATATTACTTTAGTCCCCCCTCAAATTATTTTCTTAGAAAGATTATGCAAAGAAAACGAATTTCAGCATATACTCTTGTAAAGTTCCTGACTAGGTTGCAGATGTTTGGTTGTGAATATACAAGCAGAAATGAGTATAAAATAGTAAAATATGATATCAATTGGAAAATAAATAGACCTAATGTATACCTATACGACTTAACAATGACTATTTCTCAATAAAAACAACTCCGATCCGGTAATTCATGGTCCGTTCCGGTAATTGTATGGACCCCTGACTTTTTCAAAAAGCTGAAAAAATCCACCATCAATTTGAATAAAATTTCCAGTTATTTGGCTGATCCACCAACATTTTCCCAATTTATCCACCGAAAATTAATGGTAACCTAGGAATAAATAGCTATAAATCCATCGACTTCACCGGAATATTATTTTCAAAGGGAAAAAATTCCACCGACATGTCGATGGAATTTACCACGAAATACAGACTGGCGTGCGGCGTGCACCAGTTTGTTACTGTTTGTAACTCTGTATTTGGTGCACTGAACTCCTCTGAATTTCACTAAAATCTGAGAAATAGCTGCCAACATTTTTCATCAATTTGTCTAGTCCTCCAACATTTTTCCAGTTTCCCCTCCAAAATTAATGGTAATATAGGAATTAATTGCTAAATATCCTCAGACATCGCAGGAATTTTTTTATTAGAAATTGAATATCTGCCGACATATCATTGGAATTTACCAACAAATACAATCTGGTCCGTGCAGAGTGGTCTGTGGTCACAAGTCACAAGGTAGATTACAGGCTTACAGCCAGGTAAATAACGGTTTGACTTAAAGAAGGAGATGCATGACCATGATTAGTTGATGACCTCTATATAATTTATAAAAGACACATCGGCATGACCATGCTCTACCTCAAGTCTGCAGAATATGGGACAATTTTATCATTTTCTGTACAAACAATCGTCAATCCTTAATTTCCTCCTATACTTACATGTAACATGTATTTTACTGAGAACAAAAGCCAAACTAGAGGATTTCTTGGAGAACACTTTACCAGTTCCTGCAGTTTGGCTCTACCTGACTAGTGACTAGGTACTGACTAGTGACTACCACACAATGTCACAATCGGATATATTATTAGGGATTAATGAATAATGAGAATATGGTAGATATTTTTGAATTCCTATATTTACCCAGTCTGCAGAATATGGGATAATGGGCATTGGACCATTTTTAACATTTTCTGTGCGAACAATCCTTAATTTCCTCCTATATTTACAAGTATTTTACTGAGAACAGAAGTCAAAATAGAAGATTTCTTGGAGAACACTTTACCAGTTCCAGCAGTCTGAATATTTATATTAATTTTGCTACAAATACTTATAAGTTATGAATTAATCCCTATATTTACATTAATTTTACTGTGAACAGAATAAGAGATCTCTACAAACACTTTACCAGTTTCTGCAGACTTGATATGCATTGAACTC
Organism: Caprella mutica; assembly: GCA_947561585.1. NCBI lineage: Eukaryota > Metazoa > Arthropoda > Malacostraca > Amphipoda > Caprellidae > Caprella > Caprella mutica. Next base: position 45,666 of record CANNZV010000860.1, on the reverse strand, counting down.
CTCTGACTGTCTGGTAGACTGACTTATCTAAGGACTATGAGCTATACCAGGCTGAAAAGTATAGCTAGCAGGATTTGAGTATTAATCCTGTGTTGTGCTTCGAAGTCCTATTTAATTGATTCCTATGTTCCTTTAATCCTATGTTATTTGCTGCACCCAAATCCCAATTTTTGTAAGAAATCCTGGGTCTGAAACTTCAGAATCATAAGACAGTACTTCTTAATTTGCGATTTTTTCCTTTGATGTCCTCATCATATCATTCATATGTGTTATAACAAGACCAGTGCCTTCCTTAATTCTTATGAGTGTGTTCTATTTATTTCAGATGATACCTTTCCAGATAGATAATTATATATGTGAATTGTTAGATTGAATGATCAATTTTAATTATGGATGAGCCACACGTAGAGATAAGATCTAGAAAAACTAAGATAATTGATAAAGCTCCAGATGATATCAACATAGAACATGGAAAGTCTGAGGAAGATGATTCAACAAACAGTGAAGCTTTATATGAGGAGCAACGAGATGAATTGTGTGATGAAGAAGAAAATTCACTAAATAGGAGGAAAAGAAAACGGAAGGATGATGAAAGTGGAGCTTCCAGATCTTCTGTGTTAGATTGGCGTGAAGAGAAAGAGTCTCAGATGGAGTTCTTTGATGATGGAACAATGACTTACTTCTGGTAAGTATTGTAACTAGCTTGTTATATATACCTAACTGTTAAGCAGCTAATCCTTCATTTTTACTAGCTACCTATACTTGTTTGAAGCTGTTTTCTGTTTTAACTGGCTGGCTATTATTTTTATATAGCTAGTTCTTCATTTTTACTAGCTAGCTATTCTTTATAATCTTAATCAGGAAATTACTCATTGGTCAGAAATCTTGCAATTACTGGATTATATCTTAGAATATGACTCAAAGACATTCATTTGGTTAGCTGTCAGTAGAAAGATACTATTTTTTCATTTGTCACCATGTTTGAATTTAATTTAGACATAGCTATTGTTTTTGTACAGCTCCACTGTGTATTTTTTTTCAGGCGTGCCCACACCCTCACTACTCTCTTTATCATGGTTGGCTTCCTGCTCTATGAAGTCTTGGGACCACCTGCAGTTGATGAAGTTGACACAACAAAAAGGTTAATCTGCTATAGCCAACAATGTTAATAACATTCATATTTTATGCCTACACATATGAATGAAATATTTTTTATTAACAATTTATCTGATATTATTTTGAATTTTATTAGTTTCCTTTTGATTACTCTTCTTGTCCATAGGTAGTAAATAATCATAACTTCTAAATTGAATTAGTTTGACCTTTTATGTTTCGCCTTTTTCAATCCTGACAAAATTACTGAATGTATGTCTTTCCCACAGAGGTCTGATAGCTGTTGTGTCCTGTTTTATTCTTCTGGGGGTGACTGTGACTCCTGATGGCCCCTTCAAAAGACCTCACCCGGCACTGTGGAGACTAACCTTCACTTGCTCTATAGTCTATGAACTCGCCATGATTTTCTTGCTCTATCAGGTGAAAGTCACTATTATTCTATGGTTTTTGAAAGAGATTAGATTAAGTTAGGAATTATCAGTCTGTTTCACATCTTCGGTCATTTAAGAAAAAAGATTTATACAATAAATATAATGATCATTATTTAATTTTTCTTATATGACCGAAGATGTGAAAACGACCGATAATTTGAAACTTACCTTAATTTCCGTATTCTGGCAGTGTGGTACTTTGATGCAGCTGAATAGTGACTAGCTACTAATGGTTTGTTGTTCCTCAGAGTGCTGACAGAGGGCGTAACTTACTGAAGCACTTTGACCCCAAGCTTGGTGAACCGTTAGAGGAAAAAGACTATGGTGGCAACTGCCTGCTCTATGACCCTAATAATGAGGAGCACCCTTACCACAATATATGGGTAACTATTTACTATATTATTACTTAGTGTGCTCAGTGCTTCTTATAGAATTATATTTATCTAGTCTAACTAGTACCTAATTGGAAAACATGTAAAATATAAAATATAAGTAGGTATGCTTGTGTGATTAATGATAAATTTAGAATAAAAACTGATTTATTTCTGAAACTTAGAGTGATATACAAATTTTCATATCTGAAATACCAACTAATTACATGATCTATCAACTATAAATAATACTATTTATCACATATATGTCCATAATCTATTGCAAGTTGATTTATCTAATTCCAGAATCACAATAGGGTAGTTACAAACTAACTGTCTGTTTCACATCTTTTGTCATACAAGAAAGAAATTAAATAGCTAATAACTGTTTATTTTAATTGATATCATGCAGGGCTGTGGAGTCGGTACATAAAATGTTCGACTCCAACTCCTTTATTTTGAATTTATAGACTGCAACTCCTTTATAAAGAATTTCACCGACTCCAACAAACAATTTTACAGTATTTTTATAAGCAATATTGAGTCATTTGAATGTTTAGATTTTAAATATTGATTTAATTCATATCTATGAGCAATTATTAGTTCTTATGAGATATTTAACATGATGAAATACAAATAATATGGATCTGAATTTTTGTGACTTATATCTATAGCGTGGAGTCGGAGTCAGTACAAATTTTCGACTTCTGTCTCATATGAGCGAAGATGTGCCCATCTCATGTCACTGATAACATAGCTACCTGTCCTCTACTCTGAATATCCCTCTATTGACAGGACAAGATGGACCTGTTCGTGTCACTGCATCTGTTCGGGTGGTGGTGCAAGACTCTCCTCATCAGGGACTGGTGGCTGTGCTGGGTAGTGTCTCTGATGTTTGAGGTGCTGGAGTACACACTAGAGCACCAGCTGCCTAACTTCTCAGAGTGCTGGTGGGACCATGTGAGTGATAGATAATTGATAATTACCTCAACTACTACTTAGTTACACCTCCGTTTTCACCCTTAGAAATAAGTACTACAATTCTCTTACAAATCAATGTGCTAAGCTTGTCTAAAAGCATTTGGACCAATTCTATTTCGACTTGGGATAAGTTACAAATTATCAGTCAGTTTTCCCATCTTTGGTCATATAAGTATATATAATTATATATAATTTTTTTTATTGTTATCCATGATGCTTGCAGGTAGCTAGTATGGATAGCTACCATTAAAAATAGAAATTGAATAATAATATAATTATTATTCTATCATTTTTTCTTATATGACTGAAAATATGGAACTGACCAATAATTTGTAACTTACCTTAACAAATAAACGAAATGATCCCTCCCCCTGAAGAAATTGGATGCCTAATTTCTTCACATGCTCTTACTCTCGATATTTAACATTAAAGTAGAATATTTTTATTTTCAACATTGTAGAAAAGTGTTTTTTTGACAGTGGATAATGGATGCGTTGGTGTGCAATGGCTTGGGTATTTACTTTGGCTTGAAGACACTCAACTACTTTAAAATGAAGACCTACCATTGGAGAGGACTCTGGAACATTCCCTCCTACAGGTAAAATATAAAAAATATTAATACTTACAGTAGTGGATAAAATATAAGGGTAGGCAAAAACAAGTTATCTAAATCTTTAATTTCATAAAAGGTACAAAACACACATTATTGAAATTTTGCATGTATTTTCATATAGAACTCATATGTATTCGTATGAAATTTCAAAGCATTTGAACAAATATTCTATCAATAGTTCCATATTTCACTTCAAACAATAAATTTTGCTCTGGTCAAAAGTTAAGGGTAGCCATCATAAACTTTGAAATATTTGCGGATATTGGCAATTAACTTTATAATTGTGGATAATTCTTTGCTGTATCACTTTAATACATCTTCTACCACAAAATTCTTCTAATTTTGCGCAATATGAAGGAGTTTTTGATCATCCATTCATCCTCAAGAAATGTCCACAATTTTTCCACATTTGTTGTTTCTTTACTGAGTACAGTCTCCAATTGTCGTTGCAAGAGATTTCTATTGCCACATGAAGGTCCAAAACGATTGTGCAACATATTGTGGCTCAACATAAGCAATATGGAGTTGTTGATTCCAAACCGAAGAATGATAGATTTTCCAAAGCATTGCTGAGAGAAGATCATGCAAGTCTTCAAAGTAACTTGTAAGGTAGTTTCAACACTTCTGGTCAAATTTTTCGTGAGATAGATGTCATGTCTGGTGGTACGGTGTCCCAGTCTACTATTTCGCTTCGACTTCAACAAGTTGGTTTGCAATAATTTGTCCCTGCATCGAAGCTTTCAATCTCAAAAAAGAAACGGAAAGTGTTACTTGTGTTTTGTCATGAGTATGTCGTTTGGTCGATTGATCAGTTGTGGAAAGTACATTCTAGTGATGATGGAAGAGAACTAAATATCTTCGGTTCTAATGGGAAAGTACTAATCAAACTTGAAGTAGGGGAAAGTTTAACACTGAACTGCGTCAAGAAAAGAATTAAGTTCTGTGGTAGTGTGATGGTTTGGGGATCATTTCTTCTGCTGGACCTGGTCCCATTATTCTTCTGCACTTAGGAGTTATTGCAGAAGTATAAAACAGCTCTTTCGTCATCATAATCTCCCCTATCAACAAGCAGCTGACCCTCAACCACAGAATTTCAAGCAGGACAACGTACCCTACTACTCAGATAAAAAAGTTATGACTCTATTAGAAGATGAAGAAATTGCTCTAATTAATGAGTTGGTTTTCTTAGAGTCCTGACCTCAATCGAATTGAGATTGTTTGGATAATAATTGGAGACTGTACTCAGAGAAGAAACACAACAAATGTGGAAGAATTGTGGACAATTCTGGAGGATGAATGGAAGATGGAAAACTCCTTCATATTGTGCAAAATTTGTAGAATTTTGCTGCAGAAGATGTATTGAAGTGTTATGGGAAAGAATTATTCACAAATTATTAAGTTAATTGCCAATATCTGGGAATATTTCAAAGTTTATGATGGCTACCCTTAACTTTTGACCAGAGCAAAATTTATTGTTTGAGGTGATATATGGAACTATTTGTCTAAATGCTTTGAAATTTCACACTAATACATATCATATATGTGGTGGTCTATATAAAAATACATGCAAAATTTCAATAATGTGTGTTCTGTACTTTTTATAAAATTAAAGATTTAGATAACTTGTTCTTGCCTACCCTTATATTTTGGCTCTAGAACTAGAAATACTTTGAACTGAAATCTAGCATTAGACAGGGTTCTCTGACAAACCTCCTATTGTCGCATAATTTGGTGTTATTTAATTAATATTCTTATTGTTTTTCCCCTACAGAGGGAAGTTGCGTCGTATCTTGGCTCAGTTTGGTCCGTATGTGTGGGTGGATTACGATTGGAAGCCCCTTTCATCCATAGGGAGATGGTGTGGAGTCTTGGGGCTAACTGCCACGGTAAGAATATAAATAATGCACCTGTATGAACACTCTATTCACTCTTAACTTATAAAAAAAGATACAATAATTCGCAACTTACTCTATTTCCTCTCATGATAAAAATTCCCTCTATTTATTCTACCTATTTTCTTTTTCAGTTCCTGCTGGTGGAGCTTAACACCTTCTACCTGAAGTTTGTGCTGTGGATTCCTCCAGGCCACTGGCTGAACCTGGTGCGTCTGATACTGGTGTTGGCGTGGGGGGCGGTGGCCCTGAGGGAGACATTCCAGTTCCTGGATGACCCAGACATAGACACCATAGGCAGACAGTCCTGGCTATTCCTGTCCATTATCTGCACTGAACTCTTAGTGGTGCTAAAGTTCGGGTGGGAGACAGTAACCATCCCCTTCCCCCGTCACATTGTCCTGCTGTGGGTGGGGATAGTGAGCTTCTTGGTGCTGTGGACCCTCTGGAACTTCTACATTGACCCCCACACGGTGAAGATGGACGACAGGCTAGAAGAGGAGACCCGTAGACTCCATTGGTCGCAAGTTAGGGCCATAGAGACCAAGAATGGACCTGAGGACAACTTCCCCAACATTCGCCAGCTGACTGATAGACTCAGGAACAGAATCACGGAGACGTTTGTCACTCTCACTTCATCTGCCGCCACCAGCACCACAACAACAGCGTCACAAAGTAGTGCTAAGAGAAAGGACAGCTAGTGCCCCTAACTTAGGACACATTTGTTAGAGTTATACCCCAAGTTTCCTATTATTTCTTGAGTCCCAAAGAGATTCTTGAAGTGTCCTACAATTCTTAGCTCAGTTTATTCTTTAGATGAAGCCTGTGTGATATCCTAAGTAGCTATAGCCTCTGAAACTAGTTAAGTAGGTACTATGCCATGCAGTGATATTAGCTCTTCAATGCCATGCAGTGATATTAGCTCTTCAATGCCATGCAGTGATAATAGCTCTGCAATGCCATGCAGTGATAGTAGCTCTGCAATGCCATGCAGTGATATTAGCTCTGCAATGCCATGCAGTGATATTAGCTCTGCAATGCCGTGCAGTGATATTAGCTCTGCAATGCCATGCAGTGATATTAGCTCTGTAATGCCTTGCAGTGATATTAGCTCTGTAATGCCTTGCAGTGATATTAGCTCTGCAATGCCTTGCAGTGATATTAGCTCTGTAATGCCTTGCAGTGATATTAGCTCTGCAATGCCTTGCAGTGATATTAGCTCTGCAATGCCGTGCAGTGATATTAGCTCTGTAATGCCTTGCAGTGATATTAGCTCTGTAATGCCTTGCAGTGATATTAGCTCTGTAATGCCATGCAGTGACATTAGCTCTGCAATGCATTGGTCCTTTTCTTAAATCCGCTTATTTGTATCAGCCAAGTCCAATTTCCTTAGTGTAAGTTTTGTGATTTTTGAAGGTGCAAGTGGCACATTATTTCACTTTGCAGGAGGATGGTTACAAGAGTAAATAGGTAAGGTTAAGAGAACTTTGTCCCACTCTTCTCTGATATACTACATAGCTAGTCACAAATACTCCTCTAGTGTACTTTAATTAGTGTATTTACATGCACTACAATGGTATAGTGCAGACACACTGTTATGTGTTATGAAACTTTAACTTAGGTACTTGAATTGGGGATTTTATTTACTATCTAAAATATCCATTATTTAGTATATGGTAAAAGAGTAGCTTATCTGCATTCATGAGCACTAGTCTTTATGACTAGTTCCAAATTTGATCTTCTCTCAACTCGCCTCCTATTTCTATCTGGTTACGTTTGTTACAATCTAAGCAATGTTTTTCCGTCACAGTTAATGAAGACCAATCACTACCTTTGGTACTACATTTATTGCCACTATACCACTACGTTAGGTGTCTGTACGTACTGTGTATGAAGTTAGTTCTTAGGTCTATTTGATTGTGATATAAATAGTAGCAGGGTATCGCTCAGAGAAATGCATCTCTTTTCTTAGCATAGGTTTTCTCTTTTTCATGCATGTTATTTAATGCATACAACAGATGAACAATTTGCACAATTAAATGTAATGAAACTAGACACAATTAATTAATAGGCTCTTCATTTAAATGTGATTAATATTCTCAAATTTAGTTAATTTCTGTGTGTCTACTATAATGACTGGAGTATCTTGTGGTATTATTTGTCGCATTATTTAGTGTGTGTGGATGAGTATTTAGACAAGTGAAACAGAAATAGAACTGAGTAGGGTTTGTTCTGAGTTATCGAACTCTTCCACATTCGATCGAAAATGTGTAACAGTTTTATAACTCGTACCTCACCCTAGTTCTTGGGTGTGTGTATTAGATGCACTGAGTTCTAGTTACACAATGAGAACTCTTGGTTCTGATTGCGTCAGAGCAAATATATACCATACACCACTGCTATCTTTGTGATATTGACTTAAGCTACAATGACTAGACAATAAGCTACAAATATCTTATTTCGAGTGCTCACTGCTTCAAGCTATTCATATATTTGAAGGTGCCATTTTCCTATCTCAGTATGGGCACTTTTCTGAAACATGACATCTGTTGCTATTGATAGGAGAGCATAAGTATCCATTTCTACCGTTTGGAATAGTACTAAGGTGCTATAGTTTTAGAGCGTATTAATTGCCTCTAAAGGGCCGTACACACGCAGGGTTTTCAAGTCTTTCCACCAGACATTTTGCTAAGCTCCTCCTACTTTTACCACGAGACTTATGAATCATTTGAGAAAAGAATGGTATAATTAATATTTATTGTAGTTGGTTTCCATGAAACCTGCAAAAAGTAGGAGGAGCTTAGCAAAAAGTCTGGTGGAAAGACTTAAAAACTCTGCGTTTGTACGGCCTTAAGTGATGTCTATTGCTTATTTCTCAATTTAATTACTACTATTTAGTTTGCTAGCATTTATTGTAGCAGCAGCTGGACTAATTCTAATTGTTATTAGTTTAAATTGTTATAATGCTGACAAGTGCGGGTGATGCACATTATTGTCAGGTGAAACCTATAATAATTTAAAGAGTTTGTTATGCCAGTCTTTGTACCTCTCTAGGTATTACCTTTTTAGCTTTAGTAGTGGCTGCGACCTATGTTACTCAACATCAAATTCATTGAATATCTTCCAGTAACCTTTCATGAAGTTCATCCGTTCTCACCTCACTGCCGAGTTACTCGAGTAACTAGGAGAATTACTCGAGGGTAACATTCTGTCTAATACTATCGGAGGTAACATTTTTAGCTTTGGACAGCAATTTTCCTTCATTTCCTTTGTATTTTCCCTCAGGTTTACCTCTGCTTTGATATAACAGGTAAAATCACTGCACTCCAACTCTTTGCTTTGTGCTTTTCCCTTCCAACCCCAAGTTCTCTATCCTGAAGCTGTCTGTGGTGAATGGAAGAGAAGGGACCCTTGGACCCGAAATGTTGTAATGTGGATTATGTATCCTTATACCGTTATATAATTTTTCAGTTTTAGAGGATAGCGCTAGGGTTATGCTCTTCAACTACGAGGTCTTGAATATTTTTGTTAGGTAGAGTTCATTTACTATCACCTCTTCATTTCTCTCTTCCATTCGTGAGTGCAGTCACCGGTGCTTGTGTCCCTTTTCGTCACATTCCTTGGTAAGTGTAACTGTACTCACGGAGTAGCTTTTCGTAATATTGCATTCAGTCAGTTTCCCTTTTGATTGCTTTTTCGAAGTCCCTTCTATTTATTTTCCTGTTGAGGTGACCGATAGACCCTGTGTGGTTAAGTAGACGTTAAACCCCCTAGGAGTTGTATCCTATAGGTTGTGATAGTAGTCCTTCATTCAACAGATAAATCCTATCATTTTAATACTTTCTAATTCTGGTAACTTTAATTTTCGAGTCTTTACATTAGTCTTAAAATGAGTTTTTATTAATATGTATATTATTTGTTCTGGATAAATATTTAATTCTCTTATATTTATATATTTAAATTTATTTTAATTAATTGTTAACTTTATGATATTACATTTTCATTGCCAAAAATAGATTTGTTGACTAATGAAATAGAGTATCAGTTACTACAGGGTATACCGAGAAAAAATACTAAACTCTTATAATAGTTACAATGATTTGCAGCAAAATAATATCACTAAAGTGACGGTAATGGTTACTAGTTAATTCTGTATATTTTGGCACACTTATTTCATTGTTAATTACTACCATTTATATCTTAACTGAATAATTATGTACTTTTATATACTCTGAAAATTAACAATTTAAGTTAGGTTATTAAAGTTTATTTAAAACTATGTCTTTTTATTTTCTGTTTCATTTTCTTATTCAATGTAATTTTACTCTACTAAAATTGTTACTCTTTTCAATTAATTTGCGTTAGTTTTAATGGAGTAGCTAATGCTTTTAAAGCTCTGCATAAATTAATTAAAAGTTTTGTCCCTTTCGCCGACTGACTTGAAATATAATTTGAGTTTTGTGTAGCTACTGCAGAAGACTCAGGTTATTGAAGAGAATTTTAAAATGAAATATATTGAATTGGTATCTAAAATAAATGAAAAGTAATTTAATTTGTCGTATTCAAAGTCAATATTGTAGCATTAAAAACAAGAATAACTTTAAAAATGGATACCCCAAGAATATTAGCGTTATTTAATTTGATCGATACATTCCTACCGTCCAGTTACCGTAAAGTAGTTACCGTGAAGTAGTTACCGTAAAGTAGTTACCGTGAACATATCTTAAATTACAAACCTTTTCAGTGTTGCCATATTTGCTCAAAACCTCTGAAAAATTTCTTGGTGCTCAGATGAGCGAGTTATTTTGTTATTGGAATATAATTAATTGATGAAGGTATTAAAATTAATCTATAATGAATTGTTAGTATTAACGACTGTTATTTTTGAGGCTGGATATGGTTTGCCTGTTGCTCACATGCTTAAGGGTCTTACACACGTAGGGTTTTTTAAGTCTTTCCACCAGACTTTTTGCTAAGCTCCTCCTACTTTTTCCACGAGAATATAAGAAAAAATAATATAATAGTTATTTTCTTGTGGAAAAAGTAGGAGGGGCTTAGCAAAAAGTCTGGTGGAAGACTTAAAAACCCTACGTGTGTACTTCCCTTTAGATCTTTCTTTCCCTTGCTAATTTGCCTTACTATAGTAGGTAGCGTACCTTCTAAAGAACATAGTTACTAACACCTTCATTGCCCTGACTAGATAAATATTAAGGAATAGAGACCATATAGTATATACTGAATAATTAAACTATCCTAAATTGTGAAAATGGTTTCATTACTCATTTAAGATAGTAATAAAATTATCCAGTTTCTGAATGTTATTGGTAAAAAAACGTCTAAAATCTATACTACATTTTAGTGGTTTGGGAAAACTGACTGTTAATACATATGTATTAACAGTCAGTTTGAAACAGTTAAATATGTAATTATGATAAACTGCTTCCTTTTTGTCACCTTCATTTACTGTCGCCTCTTCATTTTCCTCATCCATCCGTGAGTACAGTCACCGGTGCTTGTGTTCCTTTCCGTCATGTTCCTTGATAAGTGACTGCATTCACGGAGTAACTTTTCTGCACCAAGAGCATTGCCACCGACAGAGTAAGGTGATTTTGTTCATGGAGCCACTTTCCTTTCTGACTGCTTCTTCCAGTCCCTTGTACTTAATTTCCTTTTCACATTAGCACTATGACTTTTGATTCTGAATTAAAATTTAAAATTATTTTAAATTGATCAGAATGTGACATTAAAAACTTGTAGATGTAAATTTAAAAATGAGATTGAAAATATAAAGCACATATGCTGCTCAGAAAATCCATTTTAGGATACGCAGAAAATGGGTGTTAACTTAAATAGCTACCTAGGTCTCTCACTACCAATCTGACCTTTAGAGACCTCCTATTGCCTATGGTAAGACCCACTTTCCGAGTACTGAGAGCATCTAAAAAAAGAAATGTCTGAATTCTACGACGTTACGTTAACTTCTTATTTACTCTATTATTACAAGATAGATTTTGAGCATATTTTATCGTAAATACTCTATCTTCAGTATCTGTTTGTACAAATTTAGTTTGCAATATCATTATAATACGTGCAATTATTGCACTATGATATGACACAATAGTTTAGTGAGTTACACCACTGTTCTTTATAGGTACTTTGAATCCGTGGCATTCGCATTTCGTCAGGTATTTAAGAGACTAAAACACGTGTGCCTCCAGTGGACCAATGGGAGAAGACTTTGCCTTCCCCGCCCACTTTTTCAGCCAATCACCAACTCGCTCATTCACAGGTAGAGACACCCACTGTATCGATTGTTAAACTGAATAGAAAGTAAGGAAAAAGAATAATAAAGTGATATACAAAATACTAATGAAATATTAAGCGACCAACAAGTAGATTAAATAATAATATTTTGAATGTGTATCATGAAATAGCCTAGTTGTTTTTATCGGCAAATGTACGTGGAGCCGCACAGCTGAGGTTTGCGCCATACCTACCAGTGCATGATTGACCGCGTAACTGTGAGGTAGTCAAGACTCAGGTGTCCACTGGGACATCCATTTATTGATATACTTGATAATTGCTTACAATATTTTAATGTGATAAACCATTGAACATTATTATGAATATTTGATAAAAAAAAGTTTTGAAAGTGATTGATTTTTTGAATATTATTTGTTGCTATATATTTCAAAAATGATAAACCTGGGGGAAAAAACGAAAGAAGAGATGTTAGCAGTGGACGGACTCTTACAAATGAGCAATTCGTGGCGTATTGAAAAGCACATATCTACAGAAGTACATCGCAGTACAATGCTCTCCACCACCGAACAAATTACGCCAGTTAATATCCCTTGGCATGACTCGAGTGCTTCAAAAAACGCCTCCGACTCCGAAGGAGCTGTCAGCATAACGAGGTTCACGCCTCCACAATCGCCTCCAGTTGAATTTATGCTCATGGAGGAACAACTTATCAATAAATCCACATTAGATCATAATAAACAAATGAAAATATACAATCAAACTTATTTAAATAATAATTGCAATACGACCATATTAAACGTCCCCTCTTGGACTCAAGAGGTATCTTTAAATAATTATAAGAATGCAATTGCATTGGATTCACATTCGCCAATTTCAATATCTACCACCCCCCAACTTCCTGTCAACAAATCAAATAATGAGAATAGCACTCAAGGAGATCATATTAATATACCTATACTACCTAGTGTCACTTTGCAAAAACAAACCTCGATGCACGCCTCTCAGATGCACCTCTCAGACGCATTCATGAAGAGTCATGCTACTAAAAGTAAACCGCGCAAAAAATCGGTCAAGAGTACGACTGCGAAAGAAAAGAAGTTTGTTTGCACTTATGACGGGTGCGGCAAGAGTTACGGTAAATCTTCTCACCTGAATGCCCACATACGGTCGCACACAGGTAAGCTCTACAGTAGCCACTTTCTTGAAGTCTAGGCTACCTATTTTATACCTATGGTTGCTAATTATCTTATTTCTTATTATATTTACCTTACTTATGGTATGGGAATTAATTAGGTACCTAGTTATTGACAGTGTTAACACAGGTCATGATAGGTCAAACAGAAAGTTATAAAGTTTCAGATAGGTTCACGACCTGTGTTAACGCCCACTTTTCGAGAACTGCGTCGTATACTAGTTAGGTGAATGTAAGTACCTACTTCGCATATTCATGTGCTACACATTGTAGTAATTCTGCCAAAAATTTAAATGCTACAATTAGGTAAATGTATGAAATAAAAAGAAAAGTTCAGATTTAATTAGTGAGGGGTACTTCATGGTACTGTGGGACACGAACAGTACTGAAAAATAGGCGTCAACTTAAGTCACGAACCTAAATGACAAATTTCTTACTGACCTAGCATGACCTGTGTTAACTCCCACTTTCCGAGTACTGTCCTCTACCACATTCAGAAGTATTAATATGCAGGGGAATGCCTATTGTGTTATTATTAATTTTCTTTTAACTAATTGTAATTATATAGTCTAAATTCGAAATTTGTGTTGTCACTTCCCCAAGTTAATTTCTTCAGTTTAGCCAAAGTTACACAATAGTTACAGTACGAAACTTAAAAATAACACAGAAGTCCCAAATGTCAAGTCAAGATACCTAGCTTGCTCTGAAGAAAATCTGACCTATGTGACGAACATCAGCATTGAGTTAACCTGTCCTTAAAACATTCGTGTCGTAACCTTTTAACACGGTAGGCGTTACTGAGTTAAAATTGTGTGACACAAAGTGACCCTTGCTCTGTTAAATAGAAGCTATTATTACCTTCGCAAAATTCTAAAAGGTTATGTTTTGATTGGCATTTCTTTATTATCTTGTTTTCATACATTAATGCCAATCTTGTTATTCGCAAGCAAAAGGCAATAAGTAATGAACAAAATTACCTTAAATTTGGTGGTACGATTGGTCTTTTTCCCCAGGAACCTTTTGGTCAGATTTTCGGAACGGTCAAGTCTAAGTTCAAGGTCACGAAAAGGTCAAAATCGATTGAAGCGGTGACGAAGGTATGCGCTCTACGAGTGCTCATTCTAGTTTTCCTAGTTTCCGTCTGCATATTTCGGAAACAAGGTGTAAAAAGATTACCAATCATGAGTTTCACAATTTTTTTATTCGTGTTGTTTGTATTCGTTTTATTTTTCTGTTTACTAAAGTAAAATAGAATGAAGTTCTTTGAAACTTAATTCTGAAACTTATAGTAGGAGTGTATTTAATTAGCTATTACACAAAGTATGAATTGTATCACAATTCTCCTACTAAGAGTTGAACATATTTGCACTATTGTGTGGCAGGTGCGATATCTTCAATTAATGTTTTAATTGCCTTTTGTGATATTTTGTTAAAGCTGAAATAGAAATGAGATCCTTTTATTATTCTAGAGAGTAGTTTTGACTATTTGCTAAAGTGCTTATAGTTGTTACTTATTCATTTGGTTATGACAAGAGTCACGGTCACATTGTGTGATTTTCTGAAACAACTGTACCTGCTATACATTAGTGTTTATTGCAAGAAGCATAGGAATTCAATCAATAAATGTGTAATTATTCTCGCGTCCAATATACATTATTGTTATTACCTGGATTGTGCATTCAATAGTTAATATCAATGAAGCATCCATTGTTACTCACACATCACAACGTACCCTACCTCCGATAACACCAATAAGATATATTTCACTAGATCTGAACATACTAAAACTGGATGTACCACATTTCTGCTAACTGGAGTATATTCTAAGAAGCTAATTTATTCACTTCAATTTATTTACAAAATGTCAGTAGTTCAGAATTAATTCACAGAAATGAAATCATTTATTTAGTTGCATCATGACATGCAGTTTTGTGTAACTAAATTTCAGGTAAATATAATAACGAACAAACTCTAAATAATAGATATTTTACACCGCAAAAAGCAGTATAAAGAGAGTTTGGAAAGTAGGCAGGGCAGAGTAAAACTAACGGCTTCTTTTTACTGTTGAAAAAAAAGACTCAAAAGACCTTTCTATAATGTGCATAGTAGTGATGTAGTACATTTCAGATCATGAAGTTATCAAACCTAGCACTATTTTGCTAACAGTCAACAGCACCTAGCACTACAACAGCACCTAGCACTATTTTGCTAACAGTCAACAGCACCTAGCACTATTTTGCTAACAGTTAACAGCACCTAGCACTATTTTGCTAACAGTCAACAGCACCTAGCACTATTTTGCTAACAGTCAACAGCACCTAGCACTATTTTGCTAACAGTCAACAGCACCTAGCACTATTTTGCTAACAGTCAACAGCACCTAGCACTATTTTGCTAACAGTCAACAGCACCTAGCACTATTTTGCTAACAGTCAACAGCACCTAGCACTATTTTGCTATCAGTAAACAGCACCTAGCACTATTTTGCTAACAGTCAACAGCACCTAGCACTATTTTGCTGTCAGTTAACAGCACCTAGCACTATTTTGCTAACAGTCAACAGCACCTAGCACTATATTGCTAACAGTTAACAGCACCTAGCACTATTTTGCTAACAGTTAACAGCACCTAGCACTATATTGCTAACAGTTAACAGCACCTAGCACTATTTTGCTAACAGTTAACAGCACCTAGCACTATTTTGCTAACAGTTAACAGCACCTAGCACTATATTGCTAACAGTTAACAGCACCTAGCACTATTTTGCTAACAGTTAACAGCACCTAGCACTATATTGCTAACAGTTAACAGCACCTAGCACTATATTGCTAACAGTTAACAGCACCTAGCACTATATTGCTAACAGTTAACAGCACCTAGCACTATTTTGCTAACAGTCAACAGCACCTAGCACTATTTTGCTAACAGTTAACAGCACCTAGCACTATTTTGCTAACAGTTACAGCACCTAGCTAATCTGCTAGTACATTAACCAGTAGAGAATCTCTCTAGCATGCCAGGACAAACGGGTCAATGAACATTGGCATAAGAATGTCATTAGTGTAAGATAATAAAGAGAAAATAGATAGCAACCACCCAATAACAACATACGGCAAAGTGGTCATTTTAAAACTAATATTATTGACCAATAGAATTCGATATATTTCAACCTGAATAATATTAGTTAGAATAACTGCATATGTAGGTACTAGTCTAGTTTGACATCCCACCTAGTGAATGCATTGCCCATCCCACCTAGTGACTGCATTGCCCATCCCACCTAGTGAATGCATTGCCAATCCCACCTAGTGACTGCATTGCCCATCCCACCTAGTGACTGCATTGCCCATCCCACCTAGTGACTGCATTGCCCATCCCACCTAGTGACTGCATTGCCCATCCCACCTAGTGAATGCATTGCCCATCCCACCTAGTGACTGCATTGCCCATCCCACCTAGTGACTGCATTACCCATCCCACCTAGTGACTGCATTGCCCATCCCACCTAGTGACTGCATTGCCCATCCCACCTAGTGACTGCATTGCCCATCCCACCTAGTGAATGCATTGCCAATCCCACCTAGTGACTGCATTACCCATCCCACCTAGTGACTGCATTGCCCATCCCACCTAGTGAATGCACTGCCCATCCCACCTAGTGAATGCATTGCCCATCCCACCTAGTGATTGTATTGCCCATCCCACCTAGTGAATGCATTGCCCATCCCACCTAGTGACTGCACTGCCCATCCCACCTAGTGACTGCATTGCCCATCCCACCTAGTGAATGCATTGCCCCTAGCAGACTGCAACCAGTTTCTAGAGAGTTTGCGGACATTGACCTGCATTGTGGGTGTAACTTTAAATTGCCGTTCACTGATGCTTTATTGAACACAAATGAATATTGCCTAATAAAAAAGAATTAGCTTCCGCTCATCATTTAATTATTTATGATATGTTAACGTTTCTTATAATGTAAAATGCAGATTAAAAGTGGAAGTTGCTGAGTTCAGATCCAAGGCACGAATGTGCTACTGTAGAGGCTCCATGCGCATTATAATTGAGAGAAGATAAGTAGATGAGAAAAGTGATAAAAATTGTGTTAAGGAAATTGGTTGGTAAAGCGCGAAAATTGAAAATTGACGAAGAAATTAACAGATTGAGAGATAGAAGAAATAAATGAAAGTGACTAAAGAACAGAGTAAAGTAGGTGCAGCTTATCAGTTAACTGTACACTACTACAGTTTTTATGCGCACTTCTCTTTAGCTACAGCTTCTAGCTTTACTGCGCACTACTACAGTTTTTATGCGCACTTCTCTTTAGCTACAGCTTCTAGCTTTACTGCGCACTGTTACAGTTTTTATGCGCACTTCTCTGTAGCTACAGCTTCTAGCTTTACTGCGCACTACTACAGTTTTTATGCGCACTTCTCTGTAGCTACAGCTTCTAGCTTTACTGCGCACTACTACAGTTTTTATGCGCACTTCTCTGTAGCTACAGCTTCTAGCTTTACTGCGCACTACTACAGTTTTTATGCGCACTTCTCTGTAGCTACAGCTTCTAGCTTTACTGCGCACTACTACAGTTTTTATGCGCACTTCACTGTAGCTACAGCTTCTAGCTTTACTGCGCACTACTACAGTTTTTATGCGCACTTCACTGTAGCTACAGCTTCTAGCTTTACTGCGCACTACTACAGTTTTTATGCGCACTTCACTGTAGCTACAGCTTCTAGCTTTACTGCGCACTACTACAGTTTTTATGCGCACTTCACTGTAGCTACAGCTTCTAGCTTTACTGCGCACTACTACAGTTTTTATGCGCACTTCACTGTAGCTACAGCTTCTAGCTTTACTGCGCACTACTACAGTTTTTATGCGCACTTCACTGTAGCTACAGCTTCTAGCTTTACTGCGCACTACTACAGTTTTTATGCGCACTTCACTGTAGCTACAGCTTCTAGCTTTACTGCGCACTACTACAGTTTTTATGCGCACTTCTCTGTAGCTACAGCTTCTAGCTTTACTGCGCACTACTACAGTTTTTATGCGCACTTCACTGTAGCTACAGCTTCTAGCTTTACTGCGCACTACTACAGTTTTTATGCGCACTTCACTGTAGCTACAGCTTCTAGCTTTACTGCGCACTACTACAGTTTTTATGCGCACTTCACTGTAGCTACAGCTTCTAGCTTTACTGCGCACTACTACAGTTTTTATGCGCACTTCACTGTAGCTACAGCTTCTATCTTTACTACGCACTACTACAGTTTTTATGCGCACTTCACTGTAGCTACAGCTTCTAGCTTCACTGCGCACTACTACAGTTTTTATGCGCACTTCACTGTAGCTACAGCTTCTAGCTTTACTGCGCACTATTTCCAGGGGAAAATGTAAATACAGTAAAATATAAACTCTGTTTAATAATTATATAAACATACCTAGAACAGGCACTCGAAGAGCGCATACCATCACCACCGGTACATTTTCTTTTCATTTTAAACTTTTCGTGACCTTGACCTTTGACCCGATTGCTTCCAAGATCTAATCAAATGGTTACTTGATATCGACCAATCGTTCCACCGAATTTCAGGTAATTTGGTTTGATACTTGTGAGTTATGCTAATGACAGTATTGCAAGTATTATTCCAATAGAACCCAATTGAAACATAACCTTCCCCATTTTTAGAAAGGTAATGAACATTATAAGATTGGAAACACATAAAAGACCTCTATCTACATCATCTCTTAAACTCAGTCAACACTTTCTAAAGTTTGTTATTATAAATGAAATGAACAATTAGAAATGACTTTAGTTTTTCCGAGGAATGTTCTCACTGCACATCTAATATATCGTTAGGGCAAATTGATGCACTGAATTAACAGCTCTTATAATGGCGACAGTAAAAATAGAATGATTTCACATCCTAGAAAGTCACATAATATTTGAGGCAGCTTATTATCATTTATGATCTTCATAACTTTATTATTATTGCAATAATTTGAGGAATTTAGATACTATTTCATGGAGAATTGATATTAATTCAGTTGGTTACACATATACAGGGTGTCCCCCCCCAAAAAAAAAAAAAATAGGGTGTATACCTTTTTATTAGTTTTGTCTTCCGTTTCGTCTAAAATTACATGTTTTACAAAATGTTATATATTATTTCATCAACTTAGTTAGATTACTGGACCTACATGTCAAACCACATGACCTACATGTCAAACCATATGACCTACATGCCAAACCACATGACCTACATGTCAAACCATATGACCTACATGTCAAACCATATGACCTACATGTCAAACCACATGACCTACATGTCAATCCACATGACCTACATGTCAAACCATATGACCTACATGCCAAACCACATGACCTACATGTCAAACCACATGACCTACATGTCAATCCACATGACCTACATGTCAAACCATATGACCTACATGCCAAACCACATGACCTACATGTCAAACCATATGACCTACATGCTAAACCACATGACCTACATGTCAAACCATATGACCTACATGCTAAACCACATGACCTACATGCCAAACCATATGACCTACATGCTAAACCACATGACCTACATGTCAAACCATATGACCTACATGCTAAACCACATGACCTACATGCCAAACCATATGACCTACATGCTAAACCACATGACCTACATGTCAAACCATATGACCTACATGCTAAACCACATGACCTACATGTCAAACCACATGACCTACATGCCAAACCCATATCAAAACACATAACCTGCATGTCAATCCACTTGACCTACATGTCAATTCTTGTGACCTTTCTGTAGGTCATGCCCTACCTACGTAGGCAGTAGGCAAACTTTAGGAATATCTAAAATACACAGAATAATCCACAACTTTTTGATGTATATTATAAATATTCATCATTTCGCTACATTATAAACAGAGGTTAAAGTGGGCGTTCCCTTAGGTCATTAACCAATCTGACCTTTGTAACTTACTGATTGGCCTATCGTATCCTATGTCAGCACTCACTTTGCCAGTAGTGTGAGTGTCTGAGTGCTGTACGTTACCAGCACTGCAGTCTGATAATGTCAAGGCTGGTGCTTGTTGTGCAGCTTCTGACTCTTTGACACTTTTTAGTCACTCAAAGATAAGTCTTCAAAAGAAATTAAGTTGTTAACGCTATTAACCATTGCTGTTGTTCTAGAAGCAGATAGAAGTAGCGCAAAGAGCAGTAATGGTAACTAGTAGTGTTATTAGTAATATGGTAAGCCTATGCATTTCACATGCAAAACTCTTCAGGAAATTCTAGTTTAATATTATTTTTTAACTTACATCGTGCAAAAACATCGATTTTACTTACTAAATCATGGTTTAATTCATCGTCTAAAGAGAACACTATAACACTTAGTATTTGGAGAAAGTCATGGTGGGGCCATAGAAGATTATGGGGGATAACAACCATACCTTTCTCTCTTAATCTCCTTTGGCCCCACCATAACTTCCTAAGTAGTTAGTGATTATGAGAATAGAGTCATAGTAACTATCACGCCGTTAGGCATTTCTTATCAGTGTTTCATCTGTCATTTTACCTTGAGACAACTGTGATATAGTCCATTAGATGATAGATATTAGTGTAGATATATCTTATCTAGAGATAGTACTAATAGACGTGTTAATAGTGCTAGAGCTGACATGTCACCTTGCATTTAACTAGTCTTAACAAATACTAGTTCAACTTTATCATCAATGGAAAAAATTAGATTTAAATAAATACTAAGATGTATTTAATGGATTCTTACTTGTGATCTTTACCATTGAACTATAGTAAGAAAAAACAAATTAGCTTATCAATATAGTAGAATTAAAATTTATATTTTATCTAAAGTTTTTTATTCTTCGAGATTAATTTAGGGGAAAAAACAGGATAATAACTATAGAATAATAATTGAATAAAGAATATATAAAGAACGAGATTGAAACTATCTGTAGTTTTATTATTCAAAAAGTTTAATTAATAAAGTATATAAATATTGACACTGGTGAAATATAATCTTAGGCATTCTTTTCTGTACAATCTAGTTTCTGTACAACACAAACGGGACAAACGCACGCTCAGAGATTGTGGTTTTCACCACTAGATGGCGTAATTGTAAAATTTATAAGACTAATAAGACCTTTTGAAATAAATTAAATTCCATGTTATTTTATTACTAATGTTCAGAAGTAATTTGTTCGCATTTCAGTCAAAGTATAAAAAGTACAGTAGCTGATATTTTGAACTTCTTCGCTCTGCCTTGTGGTCTACTAAAATGTGCTGAATCATCTTCTTCATTTTATAATAACTTCTCATTCTCATCTTGTAACTATTTTGTTGTATGTGAATTTTTTTTTTTTTTTTCTGTGCTTCTAACAATTCGTAGCACATTTTTGAAGGTACATACCTATTTGGTTGCTCAACAACAACAATCATGAGGTGGTAGAGCCACAAGTGTTTGCTAGAAGCACCTTGTCAGTGTGCCCAATAGATGTACACAGACATCATTAGTTTGTATATTGACACACTGGCATCAGTAGATTGATATCTAGGCATTATAGATCCACGGTACAATAACTATATTCTCTAAAACCTCTGTGAACTTATTGCTACCTCACTCTGTGAACTTATTGCTACCTCACTCTGTGAACTTATTGCTACCTCACTCTGTGAACTTATTGCTACCTCACTCTGTGAACTTATTGCTACCTCACTCTGTGAACTTATTGCTACCTCACTCTGTGAACTTATTGCTACCTCACTCTGGGAACTTATTGCTACCTCACTCTGTGAACTTATTGCTACCTCACTCTGTGAACTTATTGCTACCTCACTCTGTGAACTTATTGCTACCTCACTCTGTGAACTTATTGCTACCTCACTCTGTGAACTTATTGCTGCCTCACTCTGTGAACTTATTGCTACCTCACTCTGTGAACTTATTGCTACCTCACTCTGTGAACTTATTGCTACCTCACTCTGTGAACTTATTGCTACCTCACTCTGTGAACTTATTGCTACCTCACTCTGTGAACTTATTGCTGCCTCACTCTGTGAACTTATTGCTACCTCACTCTGTGAACTTATTGCTGCCTCACTCAGTGAACTTATTGCTGCCTCACTCAGTGAACTTATTGCTGCCTCACTCTGTGAACTTATTGCTACCTCACTCTGTGAACTTATTGCTACCTCACTCTGTGAACTTATTGCTACCTCACTCAGTGAACTTATTGCTACCTCACTCAGTGAACTTATTGCTGCCTCACTCAGTGAACTTATTGCTACCTCACTCAGTGAACTTATTGCTGCCTCACTCTGTGAACTTATTGCTACCTCACTCTGTGAACTTATTGCTACCTCACTCTGTGAACTTATTGCTACCTCACTCTGTGAACTTATTGCTACCTCACTCTGTGAACTTATTGCTACCTCACTCTGTGAACTTATTGCTACCTCACTCAGTGAACTTATTGCTGCCTCACTCAGTGAACTTATTGCTGCCTCACTCTGTGAACTTATTGCTACCTCACTCTGTGAACTTATTGCTACCTCACTCTGTGAACTTATTGCTACCTCACTCTGTGAACTTATTGCTACCTCACTCTGTGAACTTATTGCTACCTCACTCAGTGAACTTATTGCTACCTCACTCAGTTAACTTATTGCTGCCTCACTCTGTGAACTTATTGCTACCTCACTCTGTGAACTTATTGCTACCTCACTCTGTGAACTTATTGCTACCTCACTCAGTGAACTTATTGCTACCTCACTCTGTGAACTTATTGCTACCTCACTCTGTGAACTTATTGCTACCTCACTCTGTGAACTTATTGCTACCTCACTCAGTGAACTTATTGCTACCTCACTCAGTGAACTTATTGCTACCTCACTCTGTGAACTTATTGCTACCTCACTCTGTGAACTTATTGCTACCTCACTCAGTGAACTTATTGCTGCCTCACTCAGTGAACTTATTGCTGCCTCACTCAGTGAACTTATTGCTACCTCACTCAGTGAACTTATTGCTACCTCATCCAGTGAACTTATTGCTGCCTCACTCAGTGAACTTATTGCTACCTCACTCTGTGAACTTATTGCTACCTCACTCAGTGAACTTATTGCTACCTCACTCAGTGAACTTATTGCTACCTCACTCTGTGAACTTATTGCTACCTCATCCAGTGAACTTATTGCTGCCTCACTCAGTGAACTTATTGCTACCTCACTCTGTGAACTTATTGCTACCTCACTCAGTGAACTTATTGCTACCTCACTCAGTGAACTTATTGCTACCTCACTCTGTGAACTTATTGCTACCTCATCCAGTGAACTTATTGCTGCCTCACTCAGTGAACTTATTGCTACCTCACTCTGTGAACTTATTGCTACCTCACTCAGTGAACTTATTGCTGCCTCACTCAGTGAACTTATTGCTACCTCACTCAGTGAACTTATTGCTGCCTCACTCAGTGAACTTATTGCTACCTCACTCAGTGAACTTATTGCTACCTCACTCAGTGAACTTATTGCTACCTCACTCAGTGAACTTATTGCTACCTCACTCAGTGAACTTATTGCTACCTCATCCAGTGAACTTATTGCTGCCTCACTCAGTGAACTTATTGCTACCTCACTCTGTGAACTTATTGCTACCTCACTCTGTGAACTTATTGCTACCTCACTCTGTGAACTTATTGCTGCCTCACTCTGTGACCTTATTGCTACCTCACTCAGTGAACTTATTGCTGCCTCACTCAGTGAACTTATTGCTGCCTCACTCTGTGAACTTATTGCTACCTCACTCAGTGAACTTATAGCTGCCTCACTCTGTGAACTTATTGCTACCTCACTCAGTGAACTTATTGCTACCTCACTCAACATATTTCGCACTGGTAATATTTCACAATAAATTTTCTCCTCTAAAATACCAATAACTAGTGAGTTGCCCGTCAAAAATAACAGATTGTACCTTTTTCGTTATTTTAAAAATTATCAGATTTTTAAAGAAATATTCGGATTTTTTCGTTATCCAGATTTGTAAATAAAAGTTTCTGTGTGTTTTAAATAGAAAATGCGATGTTTCTATATATCTGGATATTCCCCCGTTTTCTTTTGTAAACTCGGATTTTTTTAAATCCTTGATTGTTTACATCTCGGATTCTTGTTACTTCGATTTTTTCTGTTATCCTGACAATTATTTTAGTCATTTAATATATTTAATTATGTATTAAATTATTATTGTATTTATATTAGTATAATTATATTAGTACACAGGGTGATTTTACTACAGATAAGATATGGATTTTAGTTAAATTTTTGAAAATCATGATGCTATATTAACATACTATCATAGTTAATTGCTAGTTAATTATATGAAATATTTCTGACTAAACTAAACATTTTCAGAGAAAATAGTTTTTTTAGATTAAAATTCGTTTGATCGAACATTCGATGGATGACGCTTTATTTCTTAACATTTATCAAAGACAAACTATAGCCTATAAATAACTATAGATACCTTAACCATCTATAGTATATGCTATAATATAACTATACACTATAAATCCTTTAACCATCTATATTATTATTATTTACCATTCTACTTTGTAGAGTTCTTTTAAATGTCAACCTTTGACTGTAAAAAATTGGCCTCCCTTTCTATAGCATTGGTATTATGTAGACCAGTACAGTACCTGTTGATAATTATTTGAGAGTTCAATTAAATACATACAATATTTATATGCATAGGGTTAACTCTTTTTACCCGTATCAATGATACTGTCACAAAATATTAGTTTTTCCTATTAATTTGTGTTTCTTTGATCTCGTTTATTTTCCACCAACTTCATAAGGCGCTGTTGACTGTTTAAATCATTTTGTGACGGACCGACCGACCACAATAGGAAAAAAGTAATAGCTAAACAATGTTAATAATTTTTCTATTTAATTTGAGTTTCTAAATAAAAGTGTGACACACGGAGGGAATTATTACCTATAGTCTAATACTTAAGTACACCACTTTTATATCAAAAACTTCTTAACCAGTCTGCTATAGGTGCAAAACATATGAATAACAGTCACATAGCTTCATAACCTATACGCTAACACCCACTTTACGAACACTGCAACACTCCCCTCTAAATAAATTAGATGTTACTTATTTGTGATGAATTAGTATTTATGATGTTTCTAATATTAGATCCTTTTGTACCTTGTATAGCTGCATAATTGTACTATAAAATTTAGCAGATTGTTCAATATATAGATGGGGTATAATTGTCAGTAGCTCGCATGTCTGTCATTATAACGACCCCTGACATCATTTATAACGACCCCGGACATCATTTATAACGACCCCCTCCAGTTTCTTTGTATTAAAACTTCATTTACTCTAAACTTGAAAACTTAAAAATAATTACCATAAAGGTTACTGAACTATTTGCTCCAATTAATAATATTAAAAATTGTCACAAGATTATAATTTCAACCGAAAATTAATATTCAGACTGAAATATTTTGCAATGATTGAGAACTTTATATAGTTATTTATGGTACTATTATTAGTATATGTACATCTTACTGTGCATATTCATACATTTCACTATTATAAAATAGTGAAATGTATCATAAAATACATTTCACTATTCATACATTTCACTATTCATTTTTATTTCTGAAATATTATTCTGGTACTAGATTTTGATTTCAATTTAATGATTGAAGCTATTGATTATCAGTATGAGTTTCTAAACCAGTTACGCGATTAATTATCTGTAACCTGCATACGTGCTGCAGTGCAGTTTTTTCTGTTCATTAAGCATATAGGATATAGAGGCAGTCGCTATTTAGAATGCACTCCTAGCTTCGCAATAATTATATAACTATACCTAATACCCATACGAACTGTTGTTATGGGGTGAACAATTAGTAACTTTTGCATTTGTATGAGATGCATTGATTAGACAGTATTCATCTTACCTGCAGTAGATGTGCAGTGTACACTGCGTTACAAGAAGCGTCATTTTTAAATTGCGAATTGGGAAACTTAAATGGTTCAAGTTCGTTAAAAGGACGTTACGTCGACGAAACGTCTACACACCTTCGAGTCGTATTATATTTACGCCATTTTGTTCATAAAAAGTGGATTTCTATCACCCTATAAAAATTCGCAGTGATCTTCAACCTGAAATATTTTTTCTGAACTTGAGAAGAAATGGATCGTCCTGCAGTTTGCCAAAACACCTTCTCCTTCAGCAGTACACCGAGAATTTATGATTCTCATCAAGATCAGTGGCTAAATCTAAATTACCACCTGGAACAGTTCACAAGAGTTTGTGATCTTTTCAATGAGACTGGTTAAAAAGCAAATGAAAACAAAACCAAAAAGAACAGAAGCAGTTATTCAGGAGGTGAAGAGTTTCTTTGAAGAAACCCCCAATTGTTCTCTCAGAAAAGCTTCTCAGCAGATTTCACCCACCAAAACTACGTTGTGGAGGATCGTTAAACATGTACTTCGTTTCCAATTTTATCATTACTCTTCAGTTCAACTATTAAATGATGCTCACAAAAAAACAAAGAAGGCAGTTTTACCAGTGGATTCTGCAGCAATAATCAAACATTGTCGTTAGAATCGTTTGCACTGACGAGAAATTATTTGGCCTCCGTCAAAAAACAACATCAATGAAACGACGAAGAGTGGACTAATGAAAATACTCTAAATATCTGCGAACACATAAATGAGAGCATTGATAGGTATGATATTGCCATTATTAATGGAATAGTTCTAATCGTTTATGCATTTCTGGACGATGATGGCAACTTGTCATCGGTTAATGGTGTTTCATACCTCTGATTGCTGCAAGATATTATTTGGCCCAGGTTGCACCATTCTGCAACTCGTTCTTCCTTTTGGTGGATGCAAGACGGTGCTCTACCATATTGCACAACTGCAGCTTTAAAATTTCCTAATGAAAGTTTTGAAGTCGAGTTAATGGCAGAAGAACGGAAAATCCCTGGCCAGCACCACAGTCCAGATCTCCACCTTTTGGACTTTCACTTCTTGGCCGCTGCGCAAATTCGAGTTTATAGTGAAGAAACAGATTCCTTTGAATCTTCAATAAAACAATTAGTTGCATGGGATAAATTGATAAGTTATTTCATGCCTTTTTATAACTTTTACTTTATAACAATTCACTTTAAATTAAATCTACAATGTGTTCAAAGCTTCGCCGAAAGATGTAATAAGGAGACTTCAAAGAACGTTTGCAAGAATCTTCAGGCTGGAGGGGGTCGTTTTCAACAACTTTAGTGGGGCTTCAGGAGATGTGCCTCATACGATATTGGACAATAAATGTTTAATAATCATAAAAATCTATTCTTACCCTATAAAGTGATGCGTCTACATAATGGCATCTGACCAATTTTAAGTTCTTCTAATTCGCGATTTATAAATGTCATTCCTGATAGAACACACTGTATATAGTAACAGTACTAATACTTTTCCCTGATTACTAATTAAGAAAGAGAAATGTTCATTATACCTGAATCAACTGATAAATTAAAGTGAATTGTTATAAGTTATCAGAAAGCTTGAAATAACTTACCAGTTCATTCCAGTAGCAAATTGTTTTATTTAGGTGTAGTTGAAGCAATGCCTTCATGTCGCCACTATATCAGCCATGTGAGATAATAAGGCTGACACTTCCTACCATCTTAACTGGGTCACATGCCTCTAAAGCAAATGTAGTTCATAACATTATCCTACACAACAAGCAGAAAACAACTTTTCTTTTAGAGGGGGGTAAGTTCCGAGTTATCGAACACTTCCACATTTTTCTATTAAATAAAATTAATATTTGATTTAACTCGTTATTTTAATTGGTATCCATGATACCTGCAAGATTACCAATTGAAATAACGAGGTAATTATTAAATTACAAAATATTTCTCACGTGATCGAAAATATGTAACCGTCCGATAACTTGGAAGTTACTCCATTAATTCATTTGTGTCCATAATTATCGGTCGGTTTCACATCTTCGGTCACATAAGAAACACGGTATAATAATAAATTAAAATAAAAAAAATGTTTATGGTATCGTTATTTTTATATGACCGAAGATGTGAAAATGACCAATAATTTCTAAGTTAGCCTAAGTGTAGAGTGTGTATCAGTAGTGTGTTATCCCTAGCAGTGACTGTTCAGGCAGTCAGTGCTGTGACTGTACTTGCCACACCCCCTGTCAGGTGCACACACTGTGTAGGTGTGTGTGTGTGTACAGGTGTGGCCTGTGTCTACACACACTAACTAGTTTGTATCTACCTGGAGAAAGTAACTTCAATAACTCACTATTTTGACACACATTAGTGTGCTCTTTGGTCACTGACACACTATTAGTGCTGGTGACTAGAGTGTGTTAGTGTGACGCACTTGTGCCATTGATTGGTGTGAAGTGCTCATGCCGGCATGACTGACTCTGCACCGTAGGAAGCACTATCAGCATGCACTCAAAGAACATCAGCAGTACATCACAATAACATCAGCAGTACATCACAATAACATCAGCAGTACATCACAATAACATAGCAATGATATCACAATGGAATGTTAGGCACAACAGTGTGGTGTGTCCTGTACAGTGTCCGGTAATAAGGTACTGTCCGGTAATTGGGTATAGTACCCTATTTAGTGAGGAACTTGGATGGGCGTGGCAGTGTAAGCTCAATAAGCTCAATGGAAATATATGTGTGAGCTCACTTAACCTGATTCCCTGAGCTTAAACAGTTCACTAAGCTCAATGATCATGAGCTCACTAAGCTCTATGAACACGATGCAATGGTGCGAGTTCAATAAGCTCAATGATCATGAGCTCACTAAGCTCTATGAACACGATGCAATGGTGTGAGTTCAATAAGCTCAATGATCATGAGCTCACTAAGCTCTATGAACACGATGCAATGGTGCGAGTTCAATAAGCTCAATCAGATTGATAGTATGAGCTCACTAGATGCAAAAAGTAAGTAATGACAATGAGATTCTGAGCTTCATGAGCGTGGCAGTGTAAGCTCATTGAGGTTTGTGGGCGTGGCAGTGTAAGCTCACTGAGCTTTATGGGCGTGGCAGTGTAAACTCACTGAGCTTCATGGCCGTGGCAGTGTAAACTCACTGAGCTTCATGGCCGTGGCAGTGTAAACTCACTGAGCTTTATGGGCGTGGCAGTGTAAACTCACTGAGCTTTATGGGCGTGGCAGTGTAAACTCACTGAGCTTTATGGGCGTAGCAGTGTAAACTCACTGAGCTTTATGGGCGTGGCAGTGTGAGCTCACTCCACCGTAGTACTTCACATTATTTTAAATCACTGCATAGATTACATCTAGAGCTGATACAACTACTTTGATGTTATTGCTGTGAATTGATATCGAATGAATTGTTAACTGGATAGCCTGTGACTCCTCTCAATGACTCCTCTCCTCACTAACTCCTCTCCTCTTTCAATCAATGCTCCTCTTTAAACTTCTCCGTGTTTGACCCACCGATTTAATAACGTGGGAATATTCTGCGAAATTCCAAGTTTTAGTAACTGATGCAAAATGTTAATGGAATTTAATTTTGTTTCTCTGTATTCCAATGATAAATAAAGTGGCACTTTGTTGTGAGGTGGAGGGGTTATGATTTCTTGGTACTTTTTGTTCCATCTTGTTACAACTCTAGAGTCTAAATACTGCAATAGAGTAGAGATTTCCCTGTAAGCAATTCCATGTTACTGACTTACACATTTAAATCATGTGTATACCATCTATACTTTTTGGAAATGGATATCATGTATTACATGTGGTAAACACCTGTTATAAGTATGCTTATTTACATGTGGATATGATGATGGCAATTAAACATGTATTAAATATCTATTTAATATGGATTTTATTATATGGTTTTAAAATGGAATAACCAGATGTTAATTATGTGTTTTTATAATGGTTAGATTGACTCAATGAGGATAACACATATTTATACTGTATTGCCAAATTAAAACCATTAAACCACAAGGTAACCATTAAACCACATGGTAACCATTAAACCACATGGTAACCGTGTGTATGTGGAATTGTTTGCAGGGTTGCAGCAATTAATTGTAGAGATAATGGGAGTGATATGCCACTTCTTTTGATTGCTGTTTATACCTCATATCTTCTAGGTACAGTTCAGGAAAAGCCCCTTGATTGTTGTACATTAATGTGTTAAAATAATGCATCTACATTCCAAGGAGTTAATTAAAATAAAAACATCGAATTGGAATTTTAAAATATTACTCTTCATTAATCATGAAGTTTGATATTTAAATGAAAATAAATAAAAATATTCCTGTTGGTAGTTAACTTCACTCACTAAATTATTTAAGTTGGTATAATTTATAAAATACATTGTTGGTGTATTTTATAAAACATACATTTGGTTTACTTCATAAAATATATATTTAGTATACTTTATAAGATATACTTGGTTTACTTTATATAATATATACTTCATTGAAGTGATCTTTCATTTAATAACTCTAAAATTCTCTCATGTATTATGATAGTAAAGTATCTCTCCTATTTAATTTTCCCTCAAATACGCAATTCCCCATCAATACGTACATCTTTTCTGCTGACACCTGCCAAACACCTGTAACTGTGTACAGATGTGCCCCCTGCAACGGTGAATGTAATCACTCAGAAACATGTGTGCGATGTACCATGCTCTATATGCGCACTGTAGGGTAAGTTACGAATTATCGGTCGGTTTCACATCTTCGGTCATATAAGAAAAATCGATAAAAATAATTATATAATTTTAATTGGTCATCGCAGGTATCATGGATGTCAATTAAAACTTATTTGCTATGCAAAATGAAATTAAAAATAACCTCTTAATAACACAACTCTTTCTTGCTGTACATTTTAATTGGCTGTTTTTAAGTTCGCGATGATCCTCTTCAGTGGAAATATTCCATATTTATGAGGGGTGGAGAAAATCCTTTCATAAATCTACGGACTTCGCTAAGGAGATTTCATTTACTTTTCTAAACATCTTTTCAAAGAGAATTTATTTCAGTTGCTCAACATTTTATTATAATCAACTATCATTTATAAATTATTTATTTATAATAAAATACCATTTTATGATTTGTAATTTACATCATCTCTATTTTATGATAACATAGAGTTTACATAAGCATTTTCTATGCAATGGGTCATTAGGAACAATAGACTTATTAATAACTTCTTGTTATTTAGTGTTTTGAACTGAAAAGCAACTGCTTAACAGTCTTCATTTACCTCATTATAGTAACTAACTTGTAATTTAATAAATGTTTATTTGCATCACCTACTGTAGTATTCATGACATAAATCTTCTATCTAAATCCACATTTTCTCTTATAATTAATTATAATTAAAAAAAATATTAATTGAATTCCAAGTGAAATAACTTATTCTATTGAATAATGAATAACTCAATGATTATAACCAACACACACTTCTCAATCTTGATGTATATATTTGATAATTTGAGTAATCACCATGTAGCTCTTATTGAAGAAGGTGCAGCATATCATGTAGTAAGTAAGGGTAGTACATGCTTTCTCTCGAATGAACAAAATAGGGTTCTTTAATTTCTAATTTTCTGTGAAATTCTGAATATGTTGCCTGAAAAAGTCTTTCCATTGCTCACTGACTCATTTGGTACCTATTCCATCTCACACGGTGAAGGTGACTGAAATGTAGTGCTGAGACAACTGCGATGTGCTCTGACACATACAATGTGGCCACCATGATATGTAGGTAGTGTGTACCACCTTACATAATGTACATATGAGTGTGTACCACCTTACATAATGTACATATGAGTATGTACCACCTTACATATTGTACATATGAGACATTAAATTGTTCTTCATTGTCATGGTATATCCTGGTCAAATCGTGTCATATTGTCTACTTTTGATGATTTAAAAATATAGAGTAATGTCTAATAGATTTTATTAGTTTATATATTTAATTGAAGGAGTCTTCAAAGCCCCTTTTATACGAGTGTTTTTCTCATACCGCTGCAAAATAAAAGCTGCATGAAGAAAACATCTAAGCTTTCACACACGGCGTTTATTTCTTCATCAGATCCTGGCCTGTGCATCTAACCATACAGACTTAACTCAATAATTTTAATTATCTAGCGACTGTTGGCAAGTTATAACATTTAAAGTGCGTGACGTTCCATGCATTCTTACTAATGTTATTATTATGTTTTTTTTAAGATAACTTCTAATGTAAAGATTATATTTTATGGAGGTAAATATTCATATTCCCATATTGTTTCAAAATATTCCTGTATAACCCCATTTTAATATATTTTGGACATGTTTAGCATATGGACACACTATTGTTTTGATTTTCACACCAAAGATGAAACATACCACTGCAAGAAATATGTCTGTCTGTTGAATATTACTCAAGAAGTATGATTCATTAATCTTGTAGAAATCATTAATCTTGTAGAACTGTGCATATAACAATAAACTATTTTAATCAATATATTTTTTTTTAATGTAAGTTAGATTCTTTTGACAGATAAAAAATATTCAAATTGGTATATAAATGAGAGAGATAGATATAATATAATAAACAAGTGAGTCATTAATTTAGATTGTTATTTAACAATGTAAATTGATCATTCACTTGATTATATATCTCTCTCTCTCTCTCTCTCTCTAGACTTCACAAATCCTCGTAAAATTGGAAAATCTACAGTATTGGTCTGTGCTAATCTAGTTAGCGGCATGATATTTCATGCCTAGTGTGAAAGACAGCATTGAACACAAATGTGAGCTAAAACATCGGCATGAAGTTTATACAGAGTTTTTAGAAGTCACACGCTATGCACCAGGTATAAAATTTATACCCTGCTTCAGAAACGCCACGTGTGAATAGAAGTACGTGTTTTGTATGTCCGCTAGGTTTTGATGTTTTCTTCATGCAACATTTTTTTACAGCGGTATGAGAAAACCACTCGTGTGAAAAGGGGCTAAGGGACACACGAGCGTTTTTGCACAGCGCTTGCACAGCGTTTTAATTATTGTTAAGCCCATATCATGTGTTACGCGACGCTTTTGGAGCGTCAAAAGCGCTTTAAAAACGATTGTGTGACCCTAAACCTGTATTGGTTCTAATGCTGAAGCCTATGATCTGTCTCCTTTATAGTTACTTATGCTATAGCCTATATTCTATAGTTACTTATGCTATAGCCTATATTCTATAGTTACTAATTCTATAGCCTATATTCTATAGTTACTTATGCTATAGCCTATATTCTATAGTTACTAATTCTATAGCCTATATTCTATAGTTACTTATGCTATAGCCTATATTCTATAGTTACTAATGCTATAGCCTATATTCTATAGTTACTAATTCTATAGCCTATATTCTATAGTTACTTATGCTATAGCCTATATTCTATAGTTACTAATGCTATAGCCTATATTCTATAGTTACTAATTCTATAGCCTATATTCTATAGTTACTTATGCTATAGCCTATATTCTATAGTTACTAATGCTATAGCCTATATTCTATAGTTACTAATTGTATAGCCTATATTCTATAGTTACTTATGCTATAGCCTATATTCTATAGTTACTAATGCTATAGCCTATATTCTATAGTTACTTATGCTATAGCCTATATTCTATAGTTACTAATACTATAGCCTATATTTTCCTATAGTTACTAATGCTATAGCCTATATTCTCCTATAGTTACCAATGGTATAGCCTATATTCTCCTATAGCTAGTTACTAATGCTATAGCCTATATTCTATAGTTACTAATGCTATAGTCTATATTCTATAGTTACTAATGCTATAGCCTATATTCTATAGTTACTAATACTATAGTCTATATTCTATAGTTACTAATGCTATAGTCTATATTCTATAGTTACTAATGCTATAGCCTATATTGTGTCCCCTTTAATTGGAAGCCATATGCAATCTCACAGACATCTGACACCTCTCTCTCTCTCTCTCTCTCTCTCTCTGCCTTCATTAAAAAGCATCAAGAAAAAGATTTAGAATTGCAACAGAGAACTGTGTGTGAAAAAATGAAGTAAGAAATGCCTGATACAGATAGAATAGCGCTAGGAATGTATCTGTATCCTCTAGATACTTATTATATCATGATGTAACTATAGTGATTACTGCTATAGGCTATAGCTCATTCACAACTTCAGTATATCGCAGGTTGATATTTCCAGTTAGTTGTTACTTACTCTTCAGTTTTTATTTGATTCTCTACGTTCTAATGGACTCTTTTTCTTTTAGCGAATTACCGATAAATGAGATGGAATTTAATCTTTTTTTTTTACTTTGTTTGAAATGAAGAGGAAAAGATCATTCCTTGCAGGTGTTTTAATGTTAAAACATATCAAATTCCACTACTGTTCAACTGTTGTCTTTTAGGAAAAAGAGTATTGAATTATACTATGTATAGATGTGCGAAAAAATCATTAAAATACAGAGTTGATTCACGACTCAAAACACACACTAAGCCATAGGTAAAACTTATTGTCCAGTTGTACAATGCCATACAACGAAGAAGAGTGTTAATTATCATTGTTATAGGTAAATTGCACACCATGTAAATCAATTCCACACCAGGTAAATCAATTCCAAACCAGGTAAATCAATTCCAAACCAGGTGAATTAATTCCAAACCAGGTGAATTAATTCCACACCAGGTGAATTAATTCCGCACCAGGTGAATTAATTCCACACCAGGTGAATTAATTTCGCACCAGGTGAATTAATTCCACACCAGGTGAATTAATTCCGCACCAGGTGAATTAATTCCACACCAGGTGAATTAATTCCGCACCAGGTGAATTAATTCCGCACCAGGTACTAGAACCGCTAACCTAACCTTAGTACATTTAATATTTATCTGGTGTTGAATATACCAAAACTGTACATAGGAAATAGATACAGAAAGAAAATGATCATAATTTGTATCAATTATGAAGCTATAGTTTGGTTACCGTGGCTGCGATGTGTGTGACATTGCTCCGTAGTTTTCGATCAATTCATCACACGAAGTTTAAGAATCAACTTTATATGGAATTACCTGTATTGTATTTAATTTCTTTATAATTCTATTCATAACTATATGGTATATCGAATTTTATAAGCATGAAGTAAGGAAGTGAAATTCCTTAACCTATCTTTATATCTGTAATTATTTTGCACGAGGAAAAATTATTTATATAACTTCTTTGTAAAATATTGGCAAAGGAAACATAGTAAACAATAAATAAAGTAATATATATTTTTTGAAAGAGAACAAATAGTCCCAATGGTCCGTAACTAATGAAAGCGTACACATGTGATCTAATGTATGAAAGCATACACATGTCTTTAACTGTTAGTTTACAGAATATAATAATCGCGCAATATACATTATGTGTAAATGAACATATATGTCCTCTTGAAATATAAAAGATTGATGTATGCAAACATGTAAGATCATTACGACTTGTATTCGAATAGTTCTTTCTACAGTCGTAGTTGCCGTGCATTCTTCAGTCTATCACGTCGTAGTTACATTCCTTCAAACCCTCGTAACTTCCCTACCTGCCAAACACGCAAAAAAGTATAAAGATATTTGTTACAACCTTTTATAGTCTAATACACGTTATGCAGGTAAAGTGTGGTACATTTGATATTAGTAATGAAAGCAGTGGTACAGTGACATGTTACAGTGACATCACTGTAGTACAGTGACATGTTACAGTGACATCACTGCAGTACAGTGACATGTTACAGTGACATCACTGCAGTACAGTGACATGTTACATTGACATCACTGCAGTACAGTGACATGTTACATTGACATCACTGCAGTACAGTGACATGTTACAGTGACATCACTGCAGTACAGTGACATGTTACAGTGACATCACTGCAGTACAGTGACATGTTACAGTGACATCACTGCAGTACAGTGACATGTTACAGTGACATCACTGTAGTACAGTGACATGTTACAGTGACATCACTGCAGTACAGTGACATGTTACAGTGACATCACTGCAGTACAGTGACATGTTACAGTGACATCACTGCAGTACAGTGACATGTTACAGTGACATCACTGCAGTACAGTGACATGTTACAGTGACATCACTGCAGTACAGTGACATGTTACAGTGACATCACTGTAGTACAGTGTCATGTTATAGTGACAT
Source organism: Caprella mutica (assembly GCA_947561585.1). Lineage (NCBI taxonomy): Eukaryota > Metazoa > Arthropoda > Malacostraca > Amphipoda > Caprellidae > Caprella > Caprella mutica. The sequence goes on along the minus strand of CANNZV010000860.1, from coordinate 9,494 downwards.
CACTGTAGTACAGTGACATGTTATAGTGACATCACTGCAGTACAGTGACATGTTACAGTGACATCACTGTAGTACAGTGTCATGTTATAGTGACATCACTGCAGTACAGTGACATCACTGTAGTACAGTGTCATGTTACAGTATACCTCACTACATTCGATACTCGTCTCTCAGACAGTGTATCGTCTATCAGAGGTGATAGTGATAGCAGTGACTGAAACGTGATACCATACCTAGAGAGAGAACCTCTCCAATGTGGTGTGTAGTGTGTACTGCTTACAGTGTGTACTGCTTATAGTGTGTACTGCTTATAGTGTGTACTGCTTACAGTGTTTACTGCTTACAGTGTGTACTGCTTATAGTGTGTACTGCTTACAGTGTGTACTGCTTATAGTGTGCACTGCTTACAGTTTGTACTGCTTATAGTGTGTACTGCTTACAGTGTGTACTGCTTATAGTGTGTACTGCTTATAGTGTGTACTGCTTATAGTGTGTACTGCTTATAGTGTGTACTGCTTATAGTTTGTACTGCTTATAGTGTGTACTGCTTACAGTGTGTATACTGCTTACAGTGTGTACTGCTTACAGTGTGTACTGCTTACAGTGTGTACTGCTTATAGTGTGTACTGCTTACAGTGTGTACTGCTTACAGTGTGTACTGCTTATAGTGTGTACTGCTTATAGTGTGTACTGCTCATAGTGTGTACTGCTCATAGTGTGTACTGCTCATAGTGTGTACTGCTCATAGTGTGTACTGCTTATAGTGTGTACTGCTTACAGTGTGTACTGCTTACAGTGTGTACTGCTTACAGTGTGTACTGCTTACAGTGTGTACTGCTTATAGTGTGTACTGCTCATAGTGTGTACTGCTTACAGTGTGTACTGCTTATAGTGTGTACTGCTTATAGTGTGTACTGCTTACAGTGTGTACTGCTTACAGTGTGTACTGCTTATAGTGTGTACTGCTTACAGTGTGTACTGCTTATAGTGTGCACTGCTTACAGTTTGTACTGCTTATAGTGTGTACTGCTTACAGTGTGTACTGCTTATAGTGTGTACTGCTTATAGTGTGTACTGCTTACAGTGTGTACTGCTTATAGTGTGTACTGCTTATAGTGTGTACTGCTTACAGTGTGTATACTGCTTACAGTGTGTACTGCTTACAGTGTGTACTGCTTACAGTGTGTACTGCTTACAGTGTGTACTGCTTATAGTGTGTACTGCTTACAGTGTGTACTGCTTATAGTGTGTACTGCTTATAGTGTGTACTGCTTATAGTGTGTACTGCTCATAGTGTGTACTGCTCATAGTGTGTACTGCTCATAGTGTGTACTGCTTATAGTGTGTACTGCTTACAGTGTGTACTGCTTACAGTGTGTACTGCTTACAGTGTGTACTGCTTACAGTGTGTACTGCTTACAGTGTGTACTGCTTACAGTGTGTACTGCTTATAGTGTGTACTGCTTACAGTGTGTACCGCTTATAGTGTGTACTGCTTACAGTGTGTACTGCTTATAGTGTGTACTGCTTACAGTTTGTACTGCTTATAGTGTGTACTGCTTACAGTGTGTACTGCTTATAGTGTGTACTGCTTATAGTGTGTACTGCTTACAGTGTGTACTGCTTATAGTGTGTACTGCTTATAGTTTGTACTGCTTACAGTGTGTATACTGCTTACAGTGTGTACTGCTTACAGTGTGTACTGCTTACAGTGTGTACTGCTTACAGTGTGTACTGCTTATAGTGTGTACTGCTTATAGTGTGTACTGCTTACAGTGTGTACTGCTTATAGTGTGTACTGCTTATAGTGTGTACTGCTTACAGTGTGTACTGCTTACAGTGTGTACTGCTTACAGTGTGTACTGCTTACAGTGTGTACTGCTTACAGTGTGTACTGCTTACAGTGTGTACTGCTTATAGTGTGTACTGCTTACAGTGTGTACTGCTTATAGTGTGTACTGCTCATAGTGTGTACTGCTTATAGTGTGTACTGCTTATAGTGTGTACTGCTTACAGTGTGTACTGCTTACAGTGTGTACTGCTTACAGTGTGTACTGCTTACAGTGTGTACTGCTTACAGTGTGTACTGCTTACAGTGTGTACTGCTTATAGTGTGTACTGCTTATAGTGTGTACTGCTTATAGTGTGTACTGCTTACAGTGTGTACTGCTTACAGTGTGTACTGCTTACAGTGTGTACTGCTTACAGTGTGTACTGCTTATAGTGTGTACTGCTTACAGTGTGTACTACTTACAGTGTGTACTGCTTACAGTGTGTACTGCTTATAGTGTGTACTGCTTATAGTGTGTACTGCTTATAGTGTGTACTGCTTACAGTGTGTACTGCTTACAGTGTGTACTGCTTATAGTGTGTACTGCTTATAGTGTGTACTGCTTACAGTGTGTACTGTGTATACCTCCCACAAGGCTGCAGAAATAGAATAAGTTACATAGGTACTATAGGTATGCTTGCAGACTACTCACCATTATTCAATGGTGAGTTAGTTAATAGAGAGAGTTATCGTGGGATAATCGTAGATTAAGGTGGGACACAACCTACTCTTCCATGGCCCACCATAACTATATCTCTTAAGAGGTTGATTAGGTATAGTATTTAAAATTAGAAATATTAAAATGTTCTCAAAGTAATTCTGACATACTTACCGTGAACTTATGTAATTCATTTAAAAAAGGCAAATTATATCGGTTTTATTTGTATAGCTTTCAAGTTATTAAACGGTTTCACAATTAATTAATAACTAAAATTATAACATTTGTTCTCTTAAATGATCGAAATAACTCACAGGTTATAACTCACAGGTATGGCTCACTAAATAACTCACAGGTATAACTCACTATATAACTCACAGGTATAACTCACACGTATAACTCACTAAATAACTCACATGTATAACTCACAGGTATGGCTCACTAAATAACTCACAGGTATAACTCACTATATAACTCACTAAATAACTCACAGGTATAACTCCCTAAATAACTCACAGGTATAACTCCCTAAATAACTCACAGGTACAACTCACTAAATAACTCACAGGTATAACTCCCTAAATAACTCACAGGTATAACTCCCTAAATAACTCACAAGTATAACTCACAGGTACAACTCACTAAATAACTCACAGGTATAACTCCCTAAATAACTCACAGGTATAACTCCCTAAATAACTCACAGGTACAACTCACTAAATAACTCACAGGTATAACTCCCTAAATAACTCACAGGTATAACTCCCTAAATAACTCACAAGTATAACTCACAGGTACAACTCACTAAATAACTCACAGGTTTAACTCCCTAAATAACTCACAGGTATAACTCCCTAAATAACTCACAAGTATAACTCACAGGTACAACTCACACACACTCTAACACGTGTATCAGAGTAGCAAATTTAGTCAATTTCTTCGCACTCATTTTACTGTCAATTCACATTAAACCAACTGTAAATATTGTAAATGATCTATTTTGAGACACTATATCGTGATAAAGTTGTTATGACTCTTACCTGGTAAGTGAAAAGTAAGTCAGTAACAAATAAGAGTTAGTAACTCTTTTCTCTTCACAAATAAGAGTTAGTAACTCTTTTCTCTTCAGTCGTAAGTAAGATGATATTATTAGCTGTGCAGCAAAATAACTTCGTTATAAATTGCTTCAGAACTAATGTTTGAAATGAGAATATTTGTAGTTACTCATGAGAGTATTTGTAGTTACTCATGAGAGTATTTGTAGTTACTCATGAGAGTATTTGTAGTTACTCATGAGAGTATTTGTAGTTTACTCATGAGAGTATTTGTAGTTACTCATGAGAGTATTTGTAGTTACTCATGAGAGTATTTGTAGTTACTCATGAGAGTATTTGTAGTTTACTCATGAGAGTATTTGTAGTTACTCATGAGAGTATTTGTAGTTACTCATGAGAGTATTTGTAGTTACTCATGAGAGTATTTGTAGTTACTCATGAGAGTATTTGTAGTTACTCATGAGAGTATTTGTAGTTACTCATGAGAGTATTTGTAGTTTACTCATGAGAGTATTTGTAGTTACTCATGAGAGTATTTGTAGTTACTCATGAGAGTATTTGTAGTTTACTCATGAGAGTATTTGTAGTTACTCATGAGAGTATTTGTAGTTACTCATGAGAGTATTTGTAGTTACTCATGAGAGTATTTGTAGTTTACTCATGAGAGTATTTGTAGTTTACTCATGAGAGTATTTGTAGTTACTCACGAGAGTATTTGTAGTTACTCATGAGAGTATTTGTAGTTACTCATGAGAGTATTTGTAGTTACTCATGAGAGTATTTGTAGTTACTCATGAGAGTATTTGTAGTTACTCATGAGAGTATTTGTAGTTACTCACGAGAGTATTTGTAGTTACTCATGAGAGTATTTGTAGTTACTCATGAGAGTATTTGTAGTTACTCATGAGAGTATTTGTAGTTACTCATGAGAGTATTTGTAGTTACTCATGAGAGTATTTGTAGTTACTCATGAGAGTATTTGTAGTTACTCATGAGAGTATTTGTAGTTACTCATGAGAGTATTTGTAGTTACTCATGAGAGTATTTGTAGTTACTCATGAGAGTATTTGTAGTTACTCATGAGAGTATTTGTAGTTTACTCATGAGAGTATTTGTAGTTACTCATGAGAGTATTTGTAGTTACTCATGAGAGTATTTGTAGTTTACTCATGAGAGTATTTGTAGTTACTCATGAGAGTATTTGTAGTTACTCATGAGAGTATTTGTAGTTACTCATGAGAGTATTTGTAGTTACTCATGAGAGTATTTGTAGTTTACTCATGAGAGTATTTGTAGTTACTCACGAGAGTATTTGTAGTTACTCATGAGAGTATTTGTAGTTACTCATGAGAGTATTTGTAGTTACTCATGAGAGTATTTGTAGTTACTCATGAGAGTATTTGTAGTTACTCACGAGAGTATTTGTAGTTACTCATGAGAGTATTTGTAGTTACTCACGAGAGTATTTGTAGTTACTCATGAGAGTATTTGTAGTTACTCATGAGAGTATTTGTAGTTACTCATGAGAGTATTTGTAGTTACTCATGAGAGTATTTGTAGTTACTCATGAGAGTATTTGTAGTTACTCATGAGAGTATTTGTAGTTACTCATGAGAGTATTTGTAGTTACTCATGAGAGTATTTGTAGTTACTCATGAGAGTATTTGTAGTAGGTACTCATGAGAGTATTTGTAGTTACTCATGAGAGTATTTGTAGTTACTCATGAGAGTATTTGTAGTTACTCATGAGAGTATTTTGTAGTTACTCATGAGAGTATTTGTAGTTACTCATGAGAGTATTTGTAGTTACTCATGAGAGTATTTGTAGTTACTCATGAGAGTATTTGTAGTTACTCATGAGAGTATTTGTAGTTACTCATGAGAGTATTTGTAGTTACTCATGAGAGTATTTGTAGTTACTCATGAGAGTATTTGTAGTTACTCATGAGAGTATTTGTAGTTACTCATGAGAGTATTTGTAGTTACTCATGAGAGTATTTGTAGTTACTCATGAGAGTATTTGTAGTTACTCATGAGAGTATTTGTAGTTACTCATGAGAGTATTTGTAGTTACTCATGAGAGTATTTGTAGTTACTCATGAGAGTATTTGTAGTTACTCATGAGAGTATTTGTAGTTACTCATGAGAGTATTTGTAGTTACTCATGAGAGTATTTGTAGTTACTCATGAGAGTATTTGTAGTTACTCATGAGAGTATTTGTAGTTACTCATGAGAGTATTTGTAGTTACTCATGAGAGTATTTGTAGTTACTCATGAGAGTATTTGTAGTTACTCATGAGAGTATTTGTAGTTACTCATGAGAGTATTTGTAGTTACTCATGAGAGTATTTGTAGTTACTCATGAGAGTATTTGTAGTTACTCATGAGAGTATTTGTAGTTACTCATGAGAGTATTTGTAGTTACTCATGAGAGTATTTGTAGTTACTCATGAGAGTATTTGTAGTTACTCATGAGAGTATTTGTAGTTACTCATGAGAGTATTTGTAGTTACTCATGAGAGTATTTGTAGTTACTCATGAGAGTATTTGTAGTTACTCATGAGAGTATTTGTAGTTACTCATGAGAGTATTTGTAGTTACTCATGAGAGTATTTGTAGTTACTCATGAGAGTATTTGTAGTTACTCATGAGAGTATTTGTAGTTACTCATGAGAGTATTTGTAGTTACTCATGAGAGTATTTGTAGTTACTCATGAGAGTATTTGTAGTTACTCATGAGAGTATTTGTAGTTACTCATGAGAGTATTTGTAGTTACTCATGAGAGTATTTGTAGTTACTCATGAGAGTATTTGTAGTTACTCATGAGAGTATTTGTAGTTACTCATGAGAGTATTTGTAGTTACTCACGAGAGTATTTGTAGTTACTCATGAGAGTATTTGTAGTTACTCATGAGAGTATTTGTAGTTACTCATGAGAGTATTTGTAGTTACTCATGAGAGTATTTGTAGTTACTCATGAGAGTATTTGTAGTTACTCATGAGAGTATTTGTAGTTACTCATGAGAGTATTTGTAGTTACTCATGAGAGTATTTGTAGTTACTCATGAGAGTATTTGTAGTTACTCATGAGAGTATTTGTAGTTACTCATGAGAGTATTTGTAGTTACTCATGAGAGTATTTGTAGTTACTCATGAGAGTATTTGTAGTTACTCATGAGAGTATTTGTAGTTACTCATGAGAGTATTTGTAGTTACTCCCGAGAGTATTTGTAGTTACTCATGAGAGTATTTGTAGTTACTCATGAGAGTATTTGTAGTTACTCATGAGAGTATTTGTAGTTACTCATGAGAGTATTTGTAGTTACTCACGAGAGTATTTTGTAGTTACTCATGAGAGTATTTGTAGTTACTCACGAGAGTATTTGTAGTTACTCATGAGAGTATTTGTAGTTACTCATGAGAGTATTTGTAGTTACTCATGAGTATTTGTAGTTACTCATGAGAGTATTTGTAGTTACTCATGAGAGTATTTGTAGTTACTCATGAGAGTATTTGTAGTTACTCATGAGAGTATTTGTAGTTACTCATGAGAGTATTTGTAGTTACTCATGAGAGTATTTGTAGTTACTCATGAGAGTATTTGTAGTTACTCACGAGAGTATTTGTAGTTACTCATGAGAGTATTTGTAGTTACTCATGAGAGTATTTGTAGTTACTCATGAGAGTATTTGTAGTTACTCATGAGAGTATTTGTAGTTACTCATGAGAGTATTTGTAGTTACTCACGAGAGTATTTGTAGTTACTCATGAGAGTATTTGTAGTTACTCATGAGAGTATTTGTAGTTACTCATGAGAGTATTTGTAGTTACTCATGAGAGTATTTGTAGTTACTCATGAGAGTATTTGTAGTTACTCATGAGAGTATTTGTAGTTACTCATGAGAGTATTTGTAGTTACTCATGAGAGTATTTGTAGTTACTCATGAGAGTATTTGTAGTTACTCATGAGAGTATTTGTAGTTACTCATGAGAGTATTTGTAGTTACTCATGAGAGTATTTGTAGTTACTCATGAGAGTATTTGTAGTTACTCATGAGAGTATTTGTAGTTACTCATGAGAGTATTTGTAGTTACTCATGAGAGTATTTGTAGTTACTCATGAGAGTATTTGTAGTTACTCATGAGAGTATTTGTAGTTACTCATGAGAGTATTTGTAGTTACTCATGAGAGTATTTGTAGTTACTCATGAGAGTATTTGTAGTTACTCATGAGAGTATTTGTAGTTACTCATGAGAGTATTTGTAGTTACTCATGAGAGTATTTGTAGTTACTCATGAGAGTATTTGTAGTTACTCATGAGAGTATTTGTAGTTACTCATGAGAGTATTTGTAGTTACTCATGAGAGTATTTGTAGTTACTCATGAGAGTATTTGTAGTTACTCATGAGAGTATTTGTAGTTACTCATGAGAGTATTTGTAGTTACTCATGAGAGTATTTGTAGTTACTCATGAGAGTATTTGTAGTTACTCATGAGAGTATTTGTAGTTACTCATGAGAGTATTTGTAGTTACTCATGAGAGTATTTGTAGTTACTCATGAGAGTATTTGTAGTTACTCATGAGAGTATTTGTAGTTACTCATGAGAGTATTTGTAGTTACTCATGAGAGTATTTGTAGTTACTCATGAGAGTATTTGTAGTTACTCATGAGAGTATTTGTAGTTACTCATGAGAGTATTTGTAGTTACTCATGAGAGTATTTGTAGTTACTCATGAGAGTATTTGTAGTTACTCATGAGAGTATTTGTAGTTACTCATGAGAGTATTTGTAGTTACTCATGAGAGTATTTGTAGTTACTCATGAGAGTATTTGTAGTTACTCATGAGAGTATTTGTAGTTACTCATGAGAGTATTTGTAGTTACTCATGAGAGTATTTGTAGTTACTCATGAGAGTATTTGTAGTTACTCATGAGAGTATTTGTAGTTACTCATGAGAGTATTTGTAGTTACTCATGAGAGTATTTGTAGTTACTCATGAGAGTATTTGTAGTTACTCATGAGAGTATTTGTAGTTACTCATGAGAGTATTTGTAGTTACTCATGAGAGTATTTGTAGTTACTCATGAGAGTATTTGTAGTTACTCATGAGAGTATTTGTAGTTACTCATGAGAGTATTTGTAGTTACTCATGAGAGTATTTGTAGTTACTCATGAGAGTATTTGTAGTTACTCATGAGAGTATTTGTAGTTACTCATGAGAGTATTTGTAGTTACTCATGAGAGTATTTGTAGTTACTCATGAGAGTATTTGTAGTTACTCATGAGAGTATTTGTAGTTACTCATGAGAGTATTTGTAGTTACTCATGAGAGTATTTGTAGTTACTCATGAGAGTATTTGTAGTTACTCATGAGAGTATTTGTAGTTACTCATGAGAGTATTTGTAGTTACTCATGAGAGTATTTGTAGTTACTCATGAGAGTATTTGTAGTTACTCATGAGAGTATTTGTAGTTACTCATGAGAGTATTTGTAGTTACTCATGAGAGTATTTGTAGTTACTCATGAGAGTATTTGTAGTTACTCATGAGAGTATTTGTAGTTACTCATGAGAGTATTTGTAGTTACTCATGAGAGTATTTGTAGTTACTCATGAGAGTATTTGTAGTTACTCATGAGAGTATTTGTAGTTACTCATGAGAGTATTTGTAGTTACTCATGAGAGTATTTGTAGTTACTCATGAGAGTATTTGTAGTTACTCATGAGAGTATTTGTAGTTACTCATGAGAGTATTTGTAGTTACTCATGAGAGTATTTGTAGTTACTCATGAGAGTATTTGTAGTTACTCATGAGAGTATTTGTAGTTACTCATGAGAGTATTTGTAGTTACTCATGAGAGTATTTGTAGTTACTCATGAGAGTATTTGTAGTTACTCATGAGAGTATTTGTAGTTACTCATGAGAGTATTTGTAGTTACTCATG